>JAJOOS010018528.1:0-12699 GCA_029582725.1 Solanum chiquidenum | reverse complement strand
GTTAATTGAGCTGGGGTCTTTCGGAAATAGTCTCTCTATCTCTGTGAGGTAGGGATACGGTCCCGTTGACTCTACTCTTCTCAGACCACATCTTATGGGATTACACTGAGTATGTTTGTTGTTAAACTAGTCGAAGGTTCATTTAAGACGTATAATCGGCAAATAAGTGTACTTTAGTTGTTAAAGAAAATATTATTGATATTAGTATATTACTGTTTATTCCCTTTATTGCTTGTTTTTTTTAAAACTAAAGCCCATACTTTAATTTTGCTTTGCGCTTAAATCCCTAATAACAAAACTGGATTGAAGCATAAGAGTTTAATACTGCAATTTCAAGTTTATTCTGTGACAAGTATTTGCATGTGATCATTTGAATCCTTAATAAGCAAAAACAATTCAAAATTTACTATCGCAAGTAGTAAAAATAAAGGTACTCCGCACTCCTTATACGGCAATATATTCAATGTAATCTCACAAATGAAGTTTGGGGAGGATAGTGTTTACGTAGACCTTACGCCTACAAGGTAGAGATGTTATTTCGGTTAGATCTTTAGTTCAAGTAAAAACATTACAAAACAGTTCGAGAAAAGGAAGACAACGGATATTCTACACTCACTATAATAAAAGACCGTTAAAAAGCTCTTTTTAATGGTCACCTTTTGTTGAACTCAGTAAAATGGATCAGAAAATGTTTTCCTAGGTTCAGTTAATCATTATAATATGAGGTTTTTCTAAATTATGTGAGAAGACAAACTTAGGAACAACAGATAGCTAGAGTTGTGGAAAACATTTTCTACTAAAAAAACAACTTTTTTTGCGTATAGTAACTTTTTTCAGACTTCAACTATGTTATTACACTGTTATATGTTCTCTTCTCGCACCGAGGGTCTTGCAAAAATAGTTATGTTCCTACACTCTATCGTCTACTTAAAATTGAAGGGAAATTTTCAACAAATATAAATGGAAAGAAATTGATAAATCATTTAACGTTATTCGAGTATATAAAAAATAGTCTCTTTATCTCTCAGGAAGTAGGGGTAAGGTATGGATATGCATACATCCCATCTTCCCCAGGCTCCACATGTAGGATTACATTGAGTGTGTTGGTGTTGTACACACACTCTCTTCTTGCTCTGAGGGTCTTGCGGAAACCACTCCGCTTAATAACTCATATATTCTACTCTTTCAGACCCTACTTGTAAATTACATTGGATATGTTATTATTATATATAGGGAAAAGGGTTAAAAATGCCCTTAAACTATGTGAAAGGAACAAAAATGCCCTTACAGTCAATACTTTGGCTCAAAATGCCCTTGCAGTCAATATTTTGGTTCAGAAATGCCCCTATAGTTACAAAATGGGTCAAAAATACCCTTTCGAATAAATATTTTTTTTTTCTTTTTAAACACATCTTCTTCCTAGTTAAAATATTATTAAAGAACACTATTTTTGTTTTCTTTCTTCTAAAATTACTTTAACAAATAAAAATGTAAGAAATATTTAATCTCATTTTATCAATTAAAATAGAATAACTTCATGTAACCTTTCGACAGGTAATATATGTCATATATATAAGATCATAGTATATCCATCATTAATTTATATTTACATAATGATAGTAAAATAAGAAATATTTTTATTTTTTATTTTTTTGTGAATTGAAGTAAGATAAACCTTTGCTAATTTTTTAAAAAAAAATTAGTATTAGAAAAAGAATGTGTTAAGGAGAAAATATTAATATATTTATTTGAAATATGAGCATTTTTGACCCATTAAATAACAATAAAGGAATTTTTGAACCAAAGTATTGACGGTAAGAACATTTTTGGACCAAACTACAAACGGAGGGCATTTTTGTTCCTTTCGCGTAGTTTAAGGGCATTTTTTAACCAAAGTATTGACGTTAAGGGCATTTTTGAGCTAAATTATAAATGGATGACATTTTTATCCCTTTCACATAGTTTAAGGGCAGACCCTTTTCCTATATATATACACAGTCTGCTATTTATTGATTATTTTGTAGTATTTGCATTGAAAAATGTTTATTAAGTTATCATTCTCTGTTTATATAGTGAGACTTTCCTGACAACCATCTAATAAGAAACAAAATAATATAACAACTTTAACTAGATTATGAGATTTTTTCATATAGTATAAGGTCCAAGCTGGTACGCTGAAATTTTAATTACTAGTTTTTTTTTTTCCAGAAAAAAGAGAAGAGATGTTCCGAAATAAAACTAAGACATGCTTATAAGTGATCCAATATTACGGCTAAACAAATTTTAAAGTGATAGAAAATAAATTACAATCACAAATAAAATACAAAGAAATATAATTTTATTAATAAACATTGTGTATACAAATCTATTTATCTCTTGAGATTTCTTCTCTCTCTTAAGATTTCTCCGTTAGTAGTGACGTATTTCTCGAATTAGGATGGTTTGGACTAGATCTCCATGAAATAATTTGTGGATCTTCTTTATATTTGATCATCAAGAAGAGTCTTGACATATTTTGACCTCCTTATGAATATTCCAAGAGTTTACGGAATATTCGAGATGTCTTTTAAGGGAATATAATATCCTTTATATATGCATGAACTAGGGTTTAGGGTTGAGTAGCCTCAAAAAACGTCTTGGCATATTTTGACCTCCTTATGAATATTCCAAGAGTTTACGAAATATTCGAGATTTTTTTAAGGGAATATAATATCTTTTATATATGCATGAACTAGGGTTTAGGGGTGAGTAGCCTCAAATAACGTAGCCTATTTGGAATTAACAAGACGAACATGTTCCATAAAATTACGCATGAACTACCTCCAAAAACATACCCTAATTGGAATTGACAAGACGAACACATCTTGTAGAGTTCCATAAAATTATGCATGAACTGGGGGTTTAGGGTTGAATAGCATCCAAAAACGTATAAAAAGGTGATGGTCCAAACCATGGGAAGTACATTTTGGATTGGATTTTGGACTTGTTAGCAAAGTGGTCTTTGAGAGAGCAAGAGGAAGTGCCGCTGCTCTGTGAAGTCAGCAAGAGGTATGTGCTACACATGAGCATCTTCTAACCAAACTCTTCCTACTGCTAAACAACAAGCCACTATCTATGCTGGTCCATATAACACCCACATGAGACTTCACCATTTGTTTTTGTTTTGTTCACATCACCTTAATGCCCTCACTTGAGTTACAAGCTTGAGTTACCAAGCTCAGCATACTTATTATTTAGTTGAGAGCTTATAAAGTGACTCTATTTGTGTTTTATAATCGATGTGGGACAATGGAAATAATGAGTAATTTAGATTTCACATGTCGTACTTGTACACACGCACTCTCGTTTGTGCCGAGGATCGTTCGTAAACATAACCACTCTTTATCTTTTGTGGGATAAGAGTAAGGTATGCCTATACTTTAACCTTTTCAGACTCCACCTGTAAGATTACGCTATGTTATTGTTGTATTACACACGTGCTCAAAAAACCACCTCTTTATCTTTCACGAGGTAGGGTAAGATATGTCTATTACTCTACCATTTTCAGACTCCGCATGTGAGTATATATTGAATATGTCTCTTCTCGCGCCTAGCATATTTTAGAAATAGTTTCTCTACCTCACAATGGGGTAAGATATAGTCTGTCTATACTCTATTCTTTTTAGATTCCACTGAGTATGTAGTGTATTGTACACACGCACTGTCTTTACAAGAAGTAGGGATAAGGTTTAGATATCGGTACACTCTACCCTCCCTAAATCCCACATGTAATATTACACTAGATATGTTGTTTACTTCTCAAGAAATAGTACTACATTATGGCACTAAGCTTTAAAAGAAAAAGGTAATGGTCCAAACTATGAGAAGCCATCTTGACATTTTAGGGTTTTGGACTTATTAGCAAACTTGTCTTTGAGCAAAACTCTCGGCTAGTACTACAATATGTTAGTTATTGTTGTTACTTGAGCTGGGGTTCTTTTGAAAATACTCTCTCGGAGAGATACGGTCCCGTATACTCTACTCTTCTCAGACCACATCTTGTGGGATTACACTCAGTATGTTATTGTATACAATATGGTTGAATGGTAAGGCCTAAAAGACAGTTAAAAAAAGCTCTTTTTAGTGGTCACCATTTGTTGGACTCAGTAAAATGGACCAGAAAATGTTTTTCTTAGGTTCAGCTAATCATTATAATGTGATGTTTTTCTAAATTATGTGAGAAGGCAAACTTAGGAACAATAGATAGCTAGAGTTGTGAAACTACGTTAAAGTGATGGTTTAGGTATGTTTTGACTATTAAGGGTGTGTCCGATATGGTGAAAAACATTTTCTACTAAAAAACATGTTCTTTAAAAAAATGGCATTCCACATTGATTTTGTCCTTCCATCCTCCAACACACCTCATCTTCACTCCACGTCCCCCATAGTCCCTATCCCCATCACCCCACCAGCTCCACACTACCTTCTATAGTATTTGTTTAGATTATACACAAACGTTTTTAGCATAACATTGCTTGCTTGCGTACCAAATATTAGAAAATAAGTATGAAATCTATCTATTTTCTTGTAAATATTAATTTTGATCATACACAAATGTTCTCTTTGATCGAAAAGGTAATGGGGTCCCAAACTATGAGAAGCCTTCAGAGTTTTGTGGTTTGAACTTCAGCAAACTACGAAAGAGCACCTAAACCAAACTCTCTCCTCATGCACACAGCAAGACAGTATCCCATGTTGTACTTGTACATACGTAATCTAGGTCTTCGGAAATAGTCTCTTTACATATCATCAGGAAGTAAAGCTAAGGTCTGGGTATATTCTATTATGCTTAGATCCCACGTTAGGATTACACTTAGGGATCGTTTGGTGTGATGGATAAAGAATAATCCCGGGATAAGTTTCTAGTACCCCTCAATTCTTTTGTTCGTTTATGAAGTATGAGATAACTTATAATTCTGGGATAAGTTTGACATGAACTAGCTAGGGTTTAGGATTTGAGTAACCTCCAAGAACGTACCCTAATTGTAATTGAACACGTCTTGTTTAGTCCTATAAAATTTTGATGTCTGGCTCTAATATAAAAAATAAAAAAAGGTGATGGTCCAAACTATGAGAAGTCTTGATGACATTTTAGGATTTAGGACTTGTTAGCAAACTGGTCTTTGATAGCAACGTTTTAGTTGTTGCACCAAGCAAGGAAGAGCCACTGCTCTGTGAAGTCAGCTTAAGGTTTATATGATACAAATGAGCACCTCTAAACCAAACTCTTCAAGAGAGGGAAGACATGAAGCCAGTATCCATGCTGGTCCACCATAATAACACCCACATGAGACTTCGTCACACTTTTTTTAGTTTGTTCGCATCACCTTAATGCCCTCACTCGAGTTACAAGCTTGAGTTACCAAGCTCAGCATACTTGCCATCTAGTTGAGAGCTTATAAAGTGGCTATGTTTGTGTTTTATAAACGATGTGGGAGAATAATGGAGTATAAGGGGTTATTTAGATTTCTTCATGTTCTCATAACCTCCCTTACTCTTATTGTTTCCCACGTGGAATTACACCGAGTATATTATTGTTGTTGTTGTTATTGTACACACATGCACTTTCATCTTGCGTCTTTTAGAAACAGACTTACTTTCATCTTGCGTCTTTTAGAAACAGACTTTCATGAGGTAGGGATAGGGTATGTTTATACTCTACCCTTTACAGAGTACTCCATATATTGGTTTACACTGAGTATTATATTGTTAATGTTGTTGTACACACACTACCCTTCTCGCACTTTCGCGCTGAAATTTCTCTACGTACCTCACAATGGTATGCAGAGGTTTGGTTAGAGGCGAATGTAGAATTTTTAAGACATGGATGCATCTCTAAAGAAAAAAGAGATCTAGAAGAAAAAATGTATTAAGTGGAATTGATCCGTAGTCTTCTAGAGAAATAACTTGACATCCAACCAATTACACAATTATGTAGCCTTTCTTTTTAAATGAGTGTCAATAGATAATATTATACCAACTTTAGAAAATATATACATAAAATATCTAGCTTTACGGAAAGACCGTACCACGGGTTCACGTGCTCCATTCTTTAGCATGTAAATTTGCCCCTAGTTATGGTCGGCCTATGCTCTATATGCATTTATAAATGATGTTCTTTTGGAAATATTATTACCTAAAATGGCTTGTCTTATAAACGTTTTTAATTGAGTAAATTGTTTCATCCATTATTTCATTTGTGTTGATGATCAATTGGAAACAATTTTTCTACTTTCACATATTCGTAATAAATGATGAAATGATATAACATGACATCAATATGGATAATTTAGACAAATTTGCATGTACTCGATCTTAAAATATTTTCAAGTTAGTAATCTATAATAGAAAAGGTAATGGCTCAAACTATGAGAAGCCTTTAGGGGGTTAGGTTAGACATAGTAAACTAGTCTTTGACAACAACATTATTGTTACCCAAGCAAGAGGCAGAGCAGGCTGCTGCTCTGTGAAGTCAGCAAGAGGTTATGCACCAAACCAAACCCTTTCTTTCTCATGCAATCAAAAGTCACCACCCCTCTTCAAGATGGAAGATACACATGCCACACAGTATTACTACACTAATACTGCTTCAAGCCCAGCATTTTTTCTCGGGTTGTTTTTTTGTCACGATCTAGAACGTTGTGATTGACACCCACACTAACCATCCGGAGGGAGAACCACTACTACAACCCAAACCAAACAATCAATCTAAAAACTAAGGCATAAGTCAAATACTAAGGAAAGAAAATAGAGTTTCCATAAACTCTAACAAAAGTTCAACAATAACTAACAAATGCGGAAGAATTAACCTAGAACCTGAAAGTCAATGTACCAAAACTCTACTAACGACAAGTCTAAGAACAAGGGGTACAACCCCGAAACTAACAACACTTTAAACAAAAAGTCTGAGTCCGAAAAAAGTGGACTTAAACAAGGAAGATCCATGGCAGCCTAAAAGAACTGGCTTACCCTTGAATCCGGTCACACTCATAGTCACCTAGCTGGGGTCTATCAATAGCCACCTGAAGATGCCCTGTACTCAACAAAGAAAGAGCAAGTGCAGTATCAGTACACAACCACTGAGTACTGGTAGGATCATGCAGCTATCCTACTAAGTGTAACATACATTAGTCAATACAACAATATAATCACATGCACATATCGAACATATACAATATCATCAACATATACGAACAATGAACAATTTCACGATTCTCACATATCACAGTTATATCAATTTAGAGCAACATACCGTCTTCCAATATCAATCATCATTAGTTATGAACGAACTCATCACAAGTAGATACACAACACAATTCAATGGTCCTCTCACGGAACCCAATTCAACGGTCCCCTCATGGAACCCAAACCCAAACAATTAGCATGCCGAAATGTGGCAATCTGATCTCATATTTATGCCGGAACGTGGCAATTCGATCCAAGTTAGTTATGCCGGAACGTGGCAGCCGATCCCATATTTATGTCGGAACGTGGCAATCCGATCCAAGTTAGTTATGCCGGAACGTGGCAGCCGATCCCATGTTTATGCCGAAACGTGGCAATCTGATCCAAGTTAGTTATGCAGGAATGTGGCAGCCGATCCCATGTTTATGCCGGAATGTGGCAATCCGATCCAAGTTAGTACGTCGGATCGTGACACCCGCCCATTCAACAAACCACAATCACAATCATATTGTATATTTTCACAATCATACAATAAGAGGTGATTCATGGCATACAATTATTCAATTATCCTCATTTACAACAAGTGTGATCAATAATGCAACATTCGCATACATACATGTATCATAATGAAGCAAGAACAAACATACATCACCCAATCATAGAATCACAACTATCACCTACCTCGAATCCAAGATTGAATCCCCTAAGGCACTTGAATCTTCCCTTTTCGGACTCTTTCCGCTTGTTCTAGGTCTACAAACAACAATTTATATGCAAGGATCAACAATCAAAGGTCTAATTATCCGGATTATACCAAATCCAATAACCCTAGACCAAATCCAAGATCCTAATACCCAATTTAGGGCTTTTTCCACCATAGAATATATAACAAAACCCTCCCCCATTAATATTCACCCATTCTATTACGTTCTACATATCGAAAAACAGATTCGGGGAGTGGAAAGCTTACCTTTAGCCTCAAGAATGGTGAAAAACGAGTAAGAGTCGTCTGGGAGTTGTTCCTTAGCTCAAAAAGTCTAAAAGTGCATAATGAGGTCGTTTAGGAGTTTATTAACGACTTTAATTCGCGTCAGGCCCGCCACAACGGCCACCACCCCGCCAAAGCGGCATTCTCGTGACAGAGAGTTATTTCAAGAATTTTAAAATTCTCATTTCACAACATACCTCTAACCCACGACGCTCAGTAAATACCCTTTACGCTAAGATCGATTTCGGAAGCTCTACTCGTCTGAATTTAATTCCGTAAAGTCGTACGAATTCCTTAACGAGTTATCTAACTACTCATGTAATCAAAATCATAAATGATTCACCCGATTGTTATCAGATCTCCCTACACCTTAAAGACTCCGTTTTCATCCAAATCTGGACTAGGCTAGGAAATTTCAAGTTACTACGAAAAAGTTTTCTGACCCCAATTCTTTCTCCATTGGCTTTTCCATAACGACGAAAATCAGGTCGTTACATTTTTTAAAGTTAAAATCAAACCAACCCAAATTTAGTCGGGTTTTTTTTCAATACCAAACCACTAGTCGGGTTTTTCTTTGGGTTGACTCGATTTGCAGTTTGATTCGATTTTTGGTTCGGTTTTGTACACCCCTAGATATTAGTAACTCTAATAAAGCTCAATTCGAAATTAAATCAATACTAATGCTGACAAAATAAATTGATTCACTATTACTTATCAATTTGCAATATTTATTTTATATGATTTCATTATTATATTTATTAAATATTTTAGTGTCATCCATCACTCATCTCATATTTTGTGTAGTTTTCTTAAGAAACACCTTAGATAGTTATATTTTAGTTGGACTTATAAAGAAATATTTGGAGCACAAGTTAATTATATGTTTGTATGAATACTTTACCGGAAAAATCCAAAAACCTGAAAAAACTCAAGGTTTAATTTATTAGTTTGGTTTGATTTAAAAATTAAAAAATTCGACACAAATGATTTGGTTTGGTATTTGAAAAATTCGAACCAATCCAAGGTTGAAAAACTCGAAAAAAAACCTGATTTTATTAGTTTGGTTTGGTTTATAAATTTAAAAGTTTTACACAAATGGGTTGGTTTAACATTTAAAAAACCTGAACCAACCCGGTTATGTACACCCCTTGCTAAGGTTTTTTGAAAATAGTTTCTACACTCTATCCTCTCTATACCCACGTAAAAGAACAACGAGCGCGGGAGGAAGAAACTTAAGAGAGTTTCCACTTATACTTAATTGATAACGAACAATTCGCCATGCGAACTTAGTGTCCCTACCAAACTACATGGTAGTGGTCTAGAGAGCGCAACTGCGCCTAGAGCACGAGAATACTATTATTGGTTCTTTCTTCATCTAATTAGTAAAAAATACCATTATTTATAAATCATTTAACGCTATTCGAGTATTTCGAAAATAGTCTCTTTATCTCTCAGAAAGTAGGGGTAAGATTTGGGTATGCATATGCTCTACCTTCTCCAGATTCTACATGCAGGATTACGCTAGTATATATGTTATTGGTGTTATTGTTGTTGTACAGACGTGCTACGCTCTTTTCTCGCTCGGAGGGTCTTTCGAAAATCGTCTTTCTTTAGTTCTGCATATATTTTACTTTTTCCAGACTCCACTTGTAGAATCACATTGGGCATTGTTGTACGCACTCTTCTCGTAGAAGGTCGTCACTATGTCTATTATTCAGACTTCAATATGCTCGTCTTGGTTATTGATTATTTTTGGGTCCCATTATTTTTGTATTATCTGCATTGGAAAATGTTTATAAAGTTATTTATTTCTCGTCACTATGTCTATTTATTGCTTATTTTTGTAACCTGCATTGAAAAATGTTCATAAAGTGATCAATCTATGTTAGTTTTTCGGGATAAGGGTATAAAAAATACTTTAATTTTGATCGAATTTGCTGTTGCGATACTAAATTTTCATGAGGACCTAATTACCTCCCTAAACTATTTAATACCGTATTTTAAACATATATATTTGCCCACGTGGACATAAAAAATAATGTAAAATTATAAATATAATGTATCCACGTGGGCACATATATACCTTTAAAATACATTATTAAATAGTTCAGGGGATAAAAAATACACTATTAAATAGTCTAGGGAGGTAATAGGTCCTCATGAAAGTTTAGTATCGCAACAGCAAATTCGACCAAAGTTGAGACATTTTTCAAACCTTTATCCCTAGTTTTTTTTTTATAAGGTTTCTCATATTTTTTTATAAGATTTCTTTATATTTTTAGAACTCGAAGTTGTGTTTGAACATATATTTTACTTGAAATTCTTTATAAAGTTTTGTGAGCCGAAATCCCATAAACCCAAAATTATATCCAAACAAATACTTAAATTATTTGTTGGAAAATTTGATCCAAAATTTACGTAAATAGATTTTTAAAAATCAGTGATGGTGGTCCAAACTAAGAAGCCCAACCAAAGTCCGGCATTGTAGCCTTGAAGGAGATTTATATGGACAAGTGATCTTCGATTTGCTTTTTTTAGTTTGTGTGCATCACCTTAATGGCCTCACTTGAGTTACAAGCTTGGCCTCACTCGTGTCGAGGTCTTTTAGAATAATCTCCCTTTCTCGCATGAAATAAGAGTAAGATTTGTGTATACTTTATTCTTTCTAGATTTCATATGTGAGATTGCTCGTCTGTTCTCGTGACGAACGTCTTTCGAAAACAATATTTCTACCTCATAATGATATGGTCAAAGGCAAATCTAGAATTTCTAGAATATGGATGCGCGCCACTAAAAAATCGAAGAAGGAAAACGAGTATCAAGTTCCTAATGATTTGGTCAAAAATAAATCTAGAATTTCTAAAACATGGATACGCCAAAAAAAACGGAGAGAACGTTTTTGACAGCACATTTTTGTTGCTCAAGCAAGAGGAAGGGCCCCTACTCTGCGAAGTCAGCAAGAGATATAAAGTGACCCTATTTGTGTTTTAGAATTAATGACATACTATAAAGGAGGAACAACAATGGGGTATAGCCACATATGAAGGATATCAATTAAACACCTTGCATCAAAAAATTATATCATGTATATATAGACGGGAGCTAAGGTGCAAAAGCTTTTGTTCTTTTTTTAATTTTGTTTTTTTTCTATTGTTGAATTAGTAACCTAATAATAGAAAGCTTCAAGAGACACTAATTAGAATTCTTTTTTTCATTTCACTAATTAGACTCATTCTGTGAGATAATGTTATTAAAATTGTTACCATAAAAAGAAAATTGAAGAAAATAACCTCGAATAAAAGAGTTTCCTAATGAAAATACAAGGAATATTTGTCATCAGGCATATGAGGTTCAATCTGGCCAAGTTTGGGGGTCAACGGCGTCAGTCGACTAATTTTTAAAAAAAATTGTGGACTAACACATGAAAAAACGTTTAAAATCATGAATTCCTATTTTATGAGATTAAAATACTGAAAACAGAGACATCATTAATGAAAACGCATTGAATACGAGTTATGAGGCCCAGCGTGGCCAAGTTTAGGGGATCAATGGAATTGGTCTATTAATTTCCGGAAAATTAATGGACTAACACACATAAAAAACACTTAAATCTTGAATTTCTATTTCATGACATCAAAATGCTGAAAAGGAGACGTTATTAATGAGAATGCAATAAGTACTAGGCACCAGGCCTAACTAAGTTTGGAGGCCAATAAAGTCAGTCGACTAATTTTTCAGAAAATTAATGAACTAACACACGAAAAATATTTAAAATCTTAAATTTTTATTCCATGACACCAAAACGTTGAAAAAGAGGTGTCATCAATGAAAACACAACGAGTACTGGTCAGTAGGCCTGTGAGTGAGGATAGGCCTAACCAAGTTTGGATAAGTCCAACAGAGTTGATCGACTAATTTTCGAAAAAATCTCTTAGACTAATACAAACTAAAAATTCTTAAAATTTGAATTCCTATTTTTTGACATTGAAATGCTCAAAAAAAGGGACCTCGTTAATGAAAATGCAATGAATATCGATCATTTGGCCTTTAAAGTTAGGTCTTACATATAATTACATATAAGTGTTTTTCTTTTGTTTAGTTACTAAATAATAAGCCATATATGTTGTAAAAATGTATTTTTATTTAATGTTCTGTAATAATTTCAAAGTAGCCCCTTAAATATATAATTGAATGATTTAATCCTTTTAAATTTAGAGAAAATGGTCTAAAACCCCCCCAATCTATACCCGAAATCCCAACTACACACTCCAACTTCACGGATGTCCTATTACCCCCCTGAACTTCATATTTCTCTATTTTCTACACACTTAAACGCTGACCTCAACACATAAACAAAACAACTAGTCCACGTGATTTGCACGCGCCGGGTCCCCATTTCTGTTGATGATCGAAGGATTTTGCTATGTATTTTGAACTTGATTTCGTAGTTATCAGCTAATTTTGGGTTTGATTCATCCATACAAAGC
>JAJOOS010018527.1:0-16603 GCA_029582725.1 Solanum chiquidenum | reverse complement strand
ACTAGCTAATAACCTATGTAGGCACATAGTTTATGGGATAGAGAGATTGTTACTAGACACCCTGCCTCAACTCACGGATGAGCATCCATCTCAAGAGATTGCAACTAGATACCCCGCCTGAACTCACATTTGAGCACCCATCTCAAGCCATATCCACTCAGTTCTTAGCATTATTCCCCATGGAGTACTTAACATTCATTACTTTAGTTCATTATTATGGGATAACAGATTATTACTAGATACTCCGCCTCAACTCATGGATGAGTACCCATCTCAAACCCAACATTCATTCATTGGATAACTCATAGATTCAAAGATAAGAATAGCCTTTCAACTAACAATCCCCATATTGTGAGAAAGTCCTTTGACAACATGTCATTATCATTCATTAGAGTACAATTGAGAATAGCCTTTCAATCAATACATCATCCTTACCATAATCATAGAAACTTCATTCTTTATTCATTCATGAGTGTGTGTATGTGAGAATAACATTTCACATAGATCATCATCATTCATAAGTGTTAAATTGAGAATATGCTTTCAATAATAACACAATTACATTCTTAACATGATCATAATACTTTCATTGAGATCACACACATATACTTCACATCATAAACATACATAGATCCTTCATGAAATTTCCCTCCAAGGCTACAAATCAATATCAACCCATAAATCTAAGATACTACAATAGATAAGGGAATTAATATGATTCAATAACTAATTTAATATAAACAGAAACAATTCAACATACTTTCATGATTAATCAATTCCCAATCACAATTCACAATTTAAGAATTTGGGGGAAACATGGGTTCATAGGAGAAATTCACCATAATTCATCATTAATTCAACAATCCATTCATAATTCATTATATATAAACCTTTGAAAACGTTTTGGGATTGAACTCATGCATATATTGAAAACCCTAGGTTTTTGGGAGATTTTGGAAACTTAAAATCATCCTTTGATAGGGCTCTTTGAATGAAACCTAGAAAAGGATGAAGACTAACATACCTTTATGTAAGTAAATCCACTTTGGTTCTGTAGATTTTTACTTGGGACCTTGACCCACGGAGGCCATCCACGGGGAGTGGGGCGTAGGTCCCATCCGTGAGTCACTATATTTTGGTAGATTTTTTGTTTCTTGGGGTCTTGGGGGTTAGGCTTTAGGGTCCTCCTCAAGGACTCCTTGATTTTTCCCTGGGGAGTCGTACCTTGACGTTTTATCCCTATACCCCTCAACCTAAGCTCGGGAAGACATTCTACAACCTCAAACCCCATATCAAACTCAAACACATACTCGTTAGGCTCTAGTTTCACCTACTAGTTTTGTGGGTCGTTACAAAAGTGGACATTTGGTGATATCAAGATTAGAATGGAATTTCAACAGCTTTGTTAGCTCTAGAATGTGGTTTCTGGTCTAGATGTAATGTTGGTTTAGGTCTCAAGGCTTTTGGTTTGATTTTGAGCCATTAGATAAGATGAGGGAAAAGTTAAGGTAAAATTCTAAAGGTTTATTTTTGAGTTCTGATGATTTCACTAGAACCAAATGGTGATATTTGGTCTAGTTGAAGGTTTGGTTCAATTCCTGAAGCTTTAGGATGAGTTTCATGTCCTTATTTGAAAAGTTTGAGATTCTTAAGTTAAAGTTGAATTTGGTCAACATCAGGTTAAGGTGACCTCATTTGGTAGTTTAGATGATTTCATGAGGTCTGAAATATCATTTTAAAGATAGTAGCATATTTGGTTTGTGTTTGAGAGGTTTCAGATGAGTTTTGGGTGAGTTTCTAAGCTTTTTGGGTGCTTTGGCGTTGTTTGAGCAATTTGTGTTAACAAAAATATTCGTATTTAGTTTTAAAGAATGAAAAATTATTCCAAAACTTCTGAATGTTTGAGCATGAATTATAGGACTGATCTGCAAAGTTTGGTGCAATTTCACTATGTCGAGATCGAGCCTTTACCGCGATATATATATCATATAATTATTTACCAGCAGAAGTGATGTTTGACTTGGAAAATGAGCCCGTAGTTGAATTTAGATTAGATGAACATGTTCGTATCATTATTTGAGACATTCTGAAAAAAGAATTGGGTCACTTCGCTATCATATGAGGAAGTTACAACCTTTTTAGGTAAATAAAAGTTGTTGGTTAAATATTGTTGTTCATGTATTTAAAATTCCAAACTGTGCTCATTTGGTATTTTGATCATATTGGGAATTTTAGAGCTCAGAATGGAGTGATTGTTGTGAAATTCTTCTAGATTTAATATGGGGGGTTAGAATTTGATCCTCATCTCGGCATTCTCTCACGATTTCTTCATCTAGTTTTCTATCCCCATCCATGAATTTCTTGGGGAAAATTGGTGTTTTATCGAATTTGGACTCAATTTTTATGAGAAATATATATTTACAATCCTTGTGTTATGGGTAAACTGATTTGGCATAAACTTACTGATTCATCAATTATTTTCATCATATTAATCACATTTAATCTTGAGAATTTGGGGTTTTCCCACTAAAGTTAAAGTTTGATAAATTGAGGATTTCAAGGTCGATTTTGACTCTATATTTGATGAAATTTCATATTCAAACTTCCCTAAGCATTGGTAAGATATTTTTCAAAATATATTTCATATTTGACTCAAGGTTTCAGACCCGAGTATAGGGTTTTTCTCATGAACTTGTGTTTTAAGTAAATTGGAGTTTTGAGCATGATTTCATTCATTTTTTGTGTGTTTTTCACCATTAAGTTTCAAAACATTTGGGTAATCTGATTTTAAACAAAAATCTAGATTTAACTTGTAACACCCCGTATCCTAGACAAACCAGAATGCAGATTTTAGAAGTTGCAAGTGCCACCGATGGGCACCACCCACGGACCATAGGGTGACCCATGGACCATAGGTGGGGTCCATGGTTGGCCACCTGCAGCTCCCTCCCAGAATCCATCAGAAATTCATTTAAGGGTCGACCTATGCCAGGACCTACAGACCATAGGTGGGACCACTGTCCGTGGTCCAGGCCGTGGTTCAGACCCCCAGATTCCATCTCTCTGAAAGCCAACGATGGTTGACAGGACGGATCGTGGGTCAGTCGACAGTCCATCGGTCAATCCGTCGATTGGCCCCCGACAGTTTTAAAGTCAGGGTTCGTTTGGTCTTTTTCCTATGTGTAGGACACCTAAACTACGTCGTTTAACCCCTAAACTATGCCATTTTAGTCATTTTATCCTAGTAACTTAATTAGAACTTGCCCTAGTCAACTCATTCTCTAAAAATTCATCAAGTTGAACGAAAAGAAAGAGAAAGAGTCTACCAAGACCTTACCAAAAAATGCATCAAGTTTTCTTCAGTTCCAGCCCCGAAATTGAAAGATTTCTCCGTGAATTTCATCAACATGTATGTTGAATTTCACTAGTGGGTTCCTTTCACCCATTAGGTCCCTAGAATTCAGTCAGATTCTTTATTCTCTATATCATGTTAGACCTAGAGTTTCTAGAATTTTAGAATTTATGTTGTGATTCAGTTGTTAGACTAATCCAAATAAGATTATCATATTTTCGTGGAATTGTTACTTAGTTCTTGTTTGAAACTCAGAACCCTAGTTGTGTAGATTCGTTTAGTTCATGAATTACACTTGCTAGGTTAGTTTATTCAGACATACATGTCTCAATTAAGAATGTTTCATTATCAGTATATTAATGTTGCATTTTCAGTTAGCATGTCAATATTTTAAGCTATTCAGCATTACATAAATTTAGTCATAATGTGTTATTTATATAATCAGTTGAGAGTAGGCTTAATACCGAGTGGACTAAGGGTCAGTCACCCTCATAGTCCCAGAACTACGTGCCCCCGTAGGATAAGTCCCCTCTGTGGGAAACATATTTAGTGATCACCCCAGTCATGACTTTATACCCTTGGCAAGGTATATTGGGTCCTCTTGATGGGGTGATACATCGGACTCCACAGATAGCTCTCGTGGTTTTATGTTGGTTTACAGTAGCTCCCGTAGTTAGATTCTAGTGTATTGACAAGGTTATCAGTTACAGTTCAGTATTCAGTCCCTACATGTCATGTATTTGGTCATTGCATTCAGTTAGCTTAGTACTCAGTATTTCTGTCATGTTCAGATTATATCATTGTTTTATCACTTTGTTCAGTTATATATTTTATTCAGTTTTATCCTATATTGCATGCTAAGTACCTTTCAAGTACTGACGCATACTCTACGCTAAATCTTCTCATGATGTAGGTTCAAGTCCCCAGCATTCAGATCACGCATAGATCGGTTCCCGATCTCCAATTCAGCAGCATCAGTGGTGAGTCCTCATTCTTTGAGGACGATTGACATGTTATCTTTCTATTTTCAGTTTTTTCCGTTTCAGTTTTGTTAGAAATAGTTGAGGGCATGTCCCAGCATCTCTAGTCAGTAGAGGCTTTTATTCAGACATAGTTAGATTTAGTCGTAGTTGAGTTTGATCTTTTAGTTGTTATTGAACTCTCAGTTTTATATATATTCAGACTTAGAATGGGTATTCCCCATCATTTCTCTTTAGATCATGTTTAAGTTTCCGCATAGTATTTCTACTTTAAGTAAATCTTTAAGTATACTTATGATATACCAGTCGGGTTAGCTTGGGGTCACTCGTGATCCTAAGTCTCGTGTCCACGTCTTAGGGGTAGCCTCGAGGCGTGACAAACTTGGTATCAAAGCACTAGGTTCAAGAGTCCTATGATGTTGGAAAAGTCGCATTAAGTATAGTCCATTTTATGAGTGTGAAGCGCACCACACCTATGAGGGGGAGGCTACGAAGTGTTTTAGGAAAACTTCACTTTCTTGATATTCTTATCGTGCGTGGGTATAATCTCCTTTCTAATCCATTGTTATGCATTTTCAGATCATGCCTCCTCGTAAAGCTTACCCAAGGAATGCCAATGTCCGCAACGCTAACGCAGCTCCTCCAGTCTCAGACCATGAGGTTTCGAATGCAGAGTTTCAGAACGCCATTAAACTTTTGGCCCAGAGTGTAGCTAACCAGAACAACCAGCAAGTTCCAGTTCCTGCAAATGTTGGTGGTGGATCAACAGCAGCTAGGGTCCATTATTTTGTTAAGATGAACCCACCTGTGTTTCTAATGTCACATGTTGGTGAGGATCCCTAAAACTTCATTGACGAGGTCAAGAAAATCTTTGAAATGATGTAGGTGACAGGAAATAATAGGGTAGAGTTGGCGTCCTACAAGCTTAAAGATGTGGCTCACATATGGTTCACGCATTGGAAAGAAAACAGGGGTGAGAATGCAGCTCATATGACTTGGGAGTGCTTTTCTGGACAGGTTCTTTCCAAGAGAGTTAAGAGAGGCAAAGGCTCAATAATTCATGAAATTGAGGCAAGGTTCCATGACAGTCCAAGAGTACACACTTAAGTTCACTCAGCTCTCCAGGTATGCTCCACACATGGTTGCCAATTCCAGGGCTCAGATAAGTAAGTTTCTATTTGGGGTATCAGACTTGGTGAGAACGAAGCGCAGAAAAGATATGTTGCTGGAAGATATGAACATCTCTAAGCTCATGACTCATGCTCAGCAGGTTGAGGGAGATAATCTTTGGGAACATGCTAAGGATAATAGAAGGCTAGGACAGGCAACTATGCGTATTCTCAATAAAAATTGGGTGGTGGAAATTGCTCGCACTTTCAGCAAAAATCTTCAGCTCCAGCACCTTCATCAGCTAGTGTTCCCTTCTCTAGGTCTCGACAAGATCATAAAGATAGGGCATCAGACTCTAAGTCCCATGGAAGTGTTTTCGTTACTAGAACCTACCCAACTTGTCCAAATTAAGGTAAGAGCCATCCGAGCGAGTGTCTTGCAGGGAAAGATAAATGTTTTGGGTATGGTCCGACTGGTCACAAATTGAGGGATTGTCATTCTTCTAAACATGGTCAAGGAGGTAACAATGGTAGGACTCAGTCTACAATTTTAGCAGCACCAGTAGGTCACCCGACTCAGTAGGGTAACTCATCTGGTACAGGTGGCGATCAGTGCCAGATCAGGTTGTATGCTCTCCAGGCTCGCCAGGAAGATTCTCCTGATGTGGTTACTGGTACGTTACGAGTCTTTTATTTAGATGTTTATGCTTTGTTAGATCAAGGGACTACTATTTCCTATGTAACTCCTTATATAGTAGTAAACTTCGGTGTCAGTCCAGAAACTCTCTCTGAACTCTACTCCAGTCGGTGATCCATTTATAGCTAAACGGGTATACAGAAATTTTCATGTCACAGTCTCCCAAAAAGTCACCTCAGAAGATCTTGTAGAGTTAAAAATGGTAGACTTCAATATCATTTTAAGCATGGATTGGTTACATTCCTATTATGCCCCAGTCGATTGTAGAACTGGGATCGTTCATTTTTAGTTTCCAGATGAACCAATCTTAGAATGAAAGGGTAGTAGCTCATGCCTATGGGTCGATTCATTTCTTACCTTAAGGCCATAAAGATGATTTATAAGGGTTATATCTATCATCTAGTTTGGTTTTAAGTATTCAAACTCTGAAACCCCAACTCTTAAGTGAGTTCCAGTAGTATGGGAGTTCCCAGAAGTGTTTCCAGAAGATCTTCCCGGAGTTCCTCCCGAAAGGGAAATTGACTTTGGAATTGAACCCCTTCCAGTTACCCAGACTATTTCTATTCCTCCTTACCAAATGGCTCCATCTGTGCTTAAGGAATTGAAAGAGCAGTTAAAAGACCTTTTAGATAAGGTGTTCATCATACCCAGTACTTCCCCATAGGGTGCACCGGTGTTCTTCATGAAAAAGAAAGATGGTTCTTTCAGAATGTGCATTGACTATCAATAGTTGAACAAAGTCACAATCAAGAATAAGTACCCTATACCTATGATTGATGACTTGTTCGACCAACTTCAGGGTGCTAGTCATTTCTCGAAGATAGATCTCAGATTTGGTTATTATCAGCTCAGAGTCAGAGATAGTGACATTCTGAAAACAACCTTCAGAACTCGGTATGGTCATTATGAATTTATAGTTATGTCATTTGGACTAACCAATGATCCTCAACTTTCATGGATTTGATGAACAGGATGTTCAAGCAGTATTTGGAATTGTTCATTATCGTCTTTATTGATGATATCCTTATTTACTCTAGAGATGAGAAAGAACATGCAACTCATTTGAGGGTTGTCATGCAAACTCTCAAATATCGCCAGTTATTCGCTAAGTTTAGCAAGTATGGGTTTTGGTTGCAATCAATTGCTTTTCTTGGCCATATAGTATCTAGTGAATGGATCCGAGTGGATTCTCAGAAAATAGAAGCAGTGAAACAATGGCCCAGACCAATCTCTCCTATAGATATCAGAAGTTTCTTGGGTCTAGCGGGTTATTACAGAAGGTTCGTGAAAGGATTTTCATTCATAGCTTCTCCATTGACTAAGTTGACTCAGAAAAAAATTAAATTTCAGTGGTCAGATGAGTGTGAGAAGAGCTTCGCAGAACTAAAAACTAGGTTGACTACAACTCCTGTTTTGACTCTACCAAAGGGTTCATACAGTTATGTGATCTATTGTGATGCATCCAGAGTCGGCCTAGGTTATGTGTTGATGCAACGAGGAAAGGTTATAGTGTATGCTTCTAGACAGCTTAAGGTTCACGAGAATAACTATCCGACTCATGACCTCGAGCTTGCACCAGTAGTATTTACCCTAAAGATTTGGAGACATTACTTGTATGGTGTTCACGTAGATGTGTTCATAGACCATAAGAGCCTTTAGTATGTGTTCACCTAGAAAGAGTTGAATCTTTGCCAAAGGAGATGGTTTGAGTTCCTCAAGGACTATGATATGAATGTGCTTTGCCATCCTGGTAAGGCCAATGTAGTAGCAGACGCTCTCAGCAGACTATCTATGGGTAGTGTAGCGTATGTTAAGGAAGAGAGGAAAGAACTAGCAGAAGACATTCACCGGCTTGCTCGTCTGGGATTTCACCTTATGAGCATATCAGATGGTGGTGTAACAGTTTAGAATGGGTCAGAATCTTTATTGGTAGCGGAGGTTAAGGAAAAACAAGAAAGTGATCCTATATTGCTTCAATTGAAGGGTGCAGTTCATCAGCAGAGGGTTGAGGTTTTCTCACAAGAGGGAGATGGTGTGCTTTGCTATCAGGGTTGTTTATGTGTTCCTAAGGTGGGTGATTTGAGACAACAGATCCTTTCAGAAGCCCATAAATCCAGGAATTCTATTCACCCGAGCACCACTAAGATGTACCGTGACTTGCGGGAAGTCTTTTGGTGGAATGGCATGAAGAGGGATATAGCATATTTGTGGCTAAGTTCCCTAATTGTCAACAATTGAAGGTAGAACATCAGAAACCAGGGGGTATGACTGAAGAGATCAACATTCCTACATGGAAGTGGAAAGTGGTAAACATGGATTTCATTTTAGGTTTACCTCGTACTCGCAGACAGCATGACTTCATTTGGGTGATAGTGGACAGAGTTACTAAGTCTGCTCATTTCTTGGTTGTCAAGACTACAGATTTGGTGGAGGACTACGTCAAGCTTTACATTAATGAGATAGTCAGGTTGCATGGGGTTCCTCTGTCTATCATCTCAGATAGAGGTCCTCAGTTTACCTCTCATATATGAAAGTCATTTCAGAAAGGTCTTGGTACCCAAGTTATCTTAGCACAATATTTCATCCACAGACGGATGGTCAGGCAAAGCGTACCATTCAGACCTTATAGGACATGTTTAGAGCTTTCCTGATCGACTTCAAGGGTAGTTGGGATGATCACCTTCCTCTTATATAGTTCGCCTACAATAATAGTTACCATTCCAACATTCAGGTGGCCCCTTATGAGGCATTGTATGGGCACAAATGTAGATCTCTAGTTGAGTGGTTTGAAGTAGGTGAAGTAGCCTTGAGAGGGCCAGATTCGGTTCATGATGCCATGGAAAAAGTTCAGCTCATTAGAGATAGGCTTAAGACAGCCCAAAGTCGCCAGAAGTCCTATGCAGATGTAAGGAAAAGGGACTTGGAGTTCCAAATTGATGATTGTGTCTTCCTGAAAGTGTCACCTATGAAGGGGCTAATGAGATTTGGCAAGAAATGGAAGCTCAGTCCAAGATATGTAGGCCCTTACAAGCTTGAAAAAAGTTGGTAAAGTGGCTTTTGAGTTAGAGTTGCCAGCAGAACTAGCAACGGTGCATCCGGTCTTTCATATTTCGTTGTTGAAGAAGTATGTGGGTGATCCTGCATCCATGGTACCATTGGAAAGTGTCTGTGAAGGATAGTCTCACTTATGAGGATGTGCCAGTTGAGATTCTTAATCATCAAGTTTGAAGGTTGAGAAACAAAGAAGTCACTTCAGATGAGGTTTTGTGGAGGAGTCAGTCCGTTGAGGGAGCTACTTAGGAAGCAGAAGCAGCCATGAATGCCAAGTATCCTCATCTCTTTCCTTCCCATTCCATTCCAGCTTGAGGTAATAGTTACTCTCCGGTCTTCCAGTTACTCATACATAGATTCAGTCTTAGTATCATGTTCCTTCGGTTATACTTACATTTTCAGCATATTTGCATGTTCTTAGAACTTAGTTCAGTCAGATTTCAGTTTCTAGTACTTAGTGGTAGGGTTTGGAGCTCTTTCCCACCATTTATTTTGGCTAGTTTAATCTTCATTCAAGGGCGAATGTTACCAAGGGGAAGATAAGGTAACACCTCATATCCTAAACATACAAGAATGCAGATTTCAGAAGTTGCAGGTGCCACCGACGGGCACCACCCACGGACCGTAGGGTGACCCACAGATCATAGGTGGGGTCCGTGGTTGACCACCTACAGCTCCTTCCCAAAACCTAGCAGAAATTCATCTAGGGGTCGACCTACGCCAGGACTTACGAACCGTAGGTGGGACCACGATTTGTGGTCCAGGCCGTGGTTCAGAACCCCAGATTCCATCACTATGAAAGCCAACGACGGTTGACAGGATGGACTGTTAGTCAGTCGACGGTCCGTCGGTCACTCTGTCGGTTGGCCCCGACAACTTTTAAGTCAGGGATCGCTTGGTCTTTTCCCTATGCGTTGGACCCATAAACTAAGTCGTTTTATTCAGTTTTATCCTAGTAACTTAATTAGAACTTGCCCTAGTCAACTCATTCTCCAAAAATTTATCAAGTTGATGAAAAGAAGGAGAAAGAGTCGACCAAGCCCTCTCCAAGAACGCAACAAGTTTTCTTCAGTTCCCCAAAATCAATAGATTTCTTCATAAATTTCATCAACAAGTATGTGGGATTTTACTAGTGGGTTTCTTTCACCCATTAGGTCCCTAGAATTCAGTCAGATTCTTTATTCTCTATATCATGTTAGACCTAGGGTTTCTAGAATTTTAGAATTTATGTTGTGATTCAATTGTTAGACTAATCCAAATCAGATTATCATATTTTCATGGAATTGTTGCTTTGTTCTTGATTGAAACTCAGAACCCTAGTTGTGTAGATTCGTTTAGTTCATGAATTACTTGCTAGGTTAGTTTATTCAGACATACATGTCTCAATTAAGAATGTTTCATTATCAGCATATTAATGTTGCATTTTCAGTTAGCATGTCAGTATTTTAAGCTATTCAGTATTACATAAATTCAATCATAATGTGTTATTTATATAATCAGTTGAGAGTAGGCTTAATACCGAGTGGACTAAGGGTCAGTCACCCTCATAGTCCCAGACCTACGTGCCCCCGTAGGATAAGTCCCCTCTGTGGGCAACATATTTAGTGATCACACCAGTCATGCCTTTATACCCTTGGCAAGGTATATTGGGTCCTCTTGATGGGGCAATACATCGGACTCCACGGATAGCACTCGTGGTTTTATGTCAGTTAACAGTAGCTCCCACAGTTAGATTCTAGTGCATGGACCAAGTTATCAGTTACAGTTCAGTATTCAGTCTCAGCATGTCATGTACTTGGTCATTGCATTTAGTTAGCTCAATACTCAATATTTCTATCATGTTCAGATTATATCATTGCTTTATCACTTTGTTCAGTTATATATTTTATTTAGCTTTATCCTATCTTGCATGCTCATTACCTTTCAAGTACTGACGCATACTCCGTGCTACATCTTCTCGTGATGTAGGTTCAGGTCCTCAGCATTCAGATCATGCATAGATCGGTTCCCAATCTCCAGTTCCGCAGCATCAGTGGTGATTCCTCATTCTTCGAGGACGATTGACATGTTATCTTTCTATTTTCAGTTTTTTCAGTTTCAGTTTTTCTAGAAGTTAGCTAGGGGTATGTCCCAACATCTCTGGTCAGTAGAGGCTTTTATTCAGACATAGTTAGATTAAGTCTTAGTTGAGTTTGATCTTTCAGTTGTTATTGAACTCTTAGTTTTATATATATTCAGACTTAGAATGAGTATTCCCATCATTTCCCTTGATACCATGTTTAAGCTTCCGCACAGTATTTCTACGTTCAGTAAATCTTTAAGTATGCTTATGATATGTCATAAGGGTTAGCTTGGGGTCACTCGTGATCCTAAGTCTCGTGTCCACGTCCTGGGGGTAGCCTCGGGGTGTGACATAACTCTTGTTTTTAGGATGTGTGTTTGGGCAAATTTGGCCCCAATTTTCAAATGTTTTTATATGGTTGTTGTTGGTTGTGAATTCTTATTATGATTTCATATATGAATAGATTGTGTTGACTTAGAGACTCGTCGGAAAGGGAAGACCCAAGTGCCGGAGTGATTGATTGATTTCTTGAGGCAAGTTGATCTTTTGACTCTTTGTTAAGTGTATTGAACGTTGTATGCCATTATATGATTGGGAGTAATAGGAATTGGTGGAGGGTTTGATATATATTGTGTATTGTTAAATGATGAATAATTTTTTGTTATAGTAACTTGGGGTAAAAATGAGAATCTTGGTTATTTTTATTTGGTTTATGCCTTGGGTAATTGGATAATGTGATGATTCACTTGATGAAATGCCTTGATTAACTGTTATTGGATATTGGTGTTGTTTTATCATCCTTATACTTGATCATTGCACACATATATATATTTGTGTTGATGTTGTACCACTGTCTTGATGATGCTTTGTGAGGATGAGAGGAAACACGAAACGGGCTACACGTCCATGGTGGATTTGAGTGGAAATAGAGAATGGGTCACATGTCCGTGAAGGATACATTGAAAGGAAATTGTTATCGTCCCACACACCTATGGTAGGTGCATGGACTAAAGAGTCCCCATGGATTCTGGATTGAGAGACAGCGGGTGTGTACCGTTAGGACAAAAACTTTGTATGGCATAGTGCTACATTGCATTGCACTACACTTGATTCTTATCAATTGTGATTGATGAAATGTTATCATTGTAATCGAATTGTGGAAGTTTGTGATGATTTGACTATGTGTGTTTAGGTGTAAGTTATGATGTTCTATTCATGCTCTATTGTATTTGAATGAGAATTTCTAGGTTGGGCTAATTGTAATACATTAGAGGCGTGTACAGGTGACAACCAGATTTTGGGGTTATATTTGAGTTATGTTATCCGCGACTTTGAAATTAAATTGATTTTTCATTATGCTTTACTTCCGCATTTTCATGATTCGTTGAGTCTTAGGGTGACTTGTATTGGTGGGATAACACAAGTGGCATCATGCCTGTGTTTGGGTCGTGACACCATGTGCTCACCCTCATTTCTCAATGCAGCAATTCCTGGCTCAAACTCAACGTTGATAGATAGTGCTCGGACCTGCATCATGAAATTGATGCAGAGTGCAGAATGAGTTCTAATACAATAGGTACTCCGTAGAAATCATAGGCCGACTGAGCAAGAAAAGTAAAGGTGATATGAAAAGCGGGGATTTAACACAACATAGGTCAAAGACCGAAACTCTAACAGAACTGCACACGTGTAAAATAGAACTGAAATGAAATAAGTAAATAACTAACTAAAACCTCACTAGACCCCATAAGCCAAAAGGTATACTCATGTGCAAGTTTAAATAAAAAACTGAAGGACCCCATATGCCTGACGGGTACGCAGAATAGCCACAACTACGAAGAATATGATGAATCCAGAGCTGGAGAGTGTGTAGCCCGTACCTCAAACCGCGAAAAGGCCTCACAAAAGAACCAGAAGGATCAAGCTGATATGTATCAACTTCGTGGAGGATAAAGATCCCAAATCATGAACTATGGTTATAGATAAAATGACCAAACCTTGAATCTGGGACGAATAATAGTGCAGCGTGACTAGGCCTTGAATCTGCGACCACAAGGTTGTTGAAGAATGCCATATCAAGTCAATATAGCAACATGAGCAGACCTTCTGCGACCATAAGCCTGCTGAAGAATATAGTGTCAAATCATCATCATAATTCCACTGTGGAATGGCGTCCATGCCCAGGTAATCAATATAACACTCCAAGTCTGAATGGAATCCAATCACAAACCATCGAACAAAGCCCGATAACTCAAATGTGAATCACTAGGGTCGTAGAGTTATGAATAAAAGGTCATCGGAGTTGAGTTACCTCCTAACTAAGTCTCATTTTATCAGACTCAAGTCTGCTACATCAGTCTACATAGAGTTAAGTCATCCGAAGTGACGTTAGAGAGATTTTAAGGTCTATCAGCTCCAAAATAAACAAGACGAAAGCAAGCACTAGTCTACATCTAGACTAACACCAAACATGCTTCCAATAACAACCATAAGCAAGCACAGCACATGCCACAAGGTAAGGATAATCGAAACAAGGGAAAAACATGCTGACAAATCTGAAATAAGCCTAAAACATGATATCTAACTAAGAATGACCAACTAACTACCCAACTCAAATTCACATAAATAAACATGAATTTACATTCTCGAGCTCAATTTAAAGATCGAGAACCATAGCCTACTTCAAAGAAGACCTCGCGCGCTCCTAACTCACAATTCTGGAGTTTTTTCTTTTCGAACGGCCTTTAAACATTGCCACACTATCATAAATAGAACGGAAAATGGCCTAAAATGCCCCTCAACTATTCGAATTGGTAAAAAAAACTACCCTTCCTCCACCTTTCATCCCTCAAATACCCCTGACGTCAACCTTTTGGTTCAAAAATACCCTCGATATTAACCCTCAGGCTCATATTTGCCCTTATTTTTAACAGCTCCCCCAAAGTTAAATGATTAAATATTTATTAATTATGTTGTCTAATCTGATTGGTCTAAATTTAAACCATTTTCAAATAAATAATTAAAACCAAATATAATTTATATATTGACACGATACGCTTGAAAATAATATTAAAAAACTTATTTATTTCATGATATCTTTCTATTAGCCTATTTTAAATCAATATCAAACTTATATTGCCGAACTCATAACTAGGGATTCATCTAAAATGTGAATATGTTCATATAAAAAATATTTTTTTTATTAACATAATTTTTTCTATTGATTATTCAATTGTCTTGTTCATTCCCTCGTTTATTTCTCTTTTTATCTCTTGTTCTTAATTAGGAAATGATAGACTCAAACTTGAAATGAACTTACATGTTCATATTCTTTTAATTTATATTATTACCATGGTGGGGTAGGGTGGGGAGAAAAGAAGATTATTTTTATTCGTTTATTATGAATTTTGGGTACACATAAAAGAAAAATGATATTAAATAATCTTTTATCAAACCAATTATTTCTATATGAATATCCTCGTTATTTTCCTCCCTTTTTTCTCCATTGTTTTGTCATAAGTTTTAAAAAAATCAAAATTTAAAATAGTGGATAAGATAAAAAAAGAAAAAAAAAAGTAGAAGAGAGAGGAAGTAAAGGGGCCAGGGGCAGGAGTTGATTTTACTATGAAACCTAAAATTAGGTCAATCATATGAGCTCATATATTAAGTAATTTCAAATTATTTTAATGGATAAGGGCCTAAAATACCCTTAAACTATGGGATTTGGTACAATATTGCCCTCTCGTCCACCTTTTAAGTGTGGGCCGTTAGAAATAAAGGCAATTTTTAGCCAAAAGGTTGACGTCAGGGTATTTGAGGGTCAAAAGGTAGAAGAATAATTTTGTACCAATTCAAATAGTTGAGAGGCATCTTAGACCCTCATCCGAAAATAGAATCACATCAAGACGATCGTTTAGACACCAAAATTACATTAATCGAAGACATGTCAAAACGAGAATATGTCCACGCTTGAAATCTTGAAATTGATTTTGTAAAAAGGTCCATTTAAGATCCCACAAACTTGTATCCCAAAACGGGAAACAATTCGGGGATCGGAACACAACCAAACACAAACATTCAATAATTCACTAAAATAAGCACAATTAAAAGGCTGGGGAGCCCCTTTGGGCGGAGTTTACCTCTGAACGTCACCCCGGACAAGTCCCTGAACACCTTAATGTGTAGCCACAACCTTTTCGGGCAACCAGGACTTGAAATCAGTTGATTTGGACTTCTATAGCTAAAGATATCGAAGAAGGAAATATTCTAACATAGTTGAATCGCGTCTGTCTTTATTTATAAGACCAGACGAAGTTTCTTTATGCGAACGCGGAGGGGTCCATAAACGTGGAAAGACACTCAACTAGGTTTTCGTGAAAATGAATGGGAGACCGCGATCATGGAAGGCAAATCAACCTACCCTTCACAATCGCGGGTGAGGCCCTGCGATGCAGAGATCAATTTCTTAGGCCTCCAAAAACACGGCCTACTGCCCATAAACACAAAAGGCAATATGTGCCTGCACCAGCTAATGCACTCAGTTAGTTTAGTTTTGACCAATGTGAAATTTCCTGATGAGGTGCTCGAGATTCGTTCGGAATCTCGTGCATACAAACGAAATGTGCTATCCCACCAAATTCAGCATTTCAGACTCAATGGAGCCGTCAAAACTTTTAGTCGAGGCCATCTTGATGAAAAGAGGGTCCCATACTCAAGCTCCATTTTAAGTTGAATTCCAAAAAGGGCTCGAGATTAGCCTGGAGGCCTCGGGATCCATACGAAAGGTTCTACTAGACCAAACTCGATATTTTAGAGCTGATGAAATCGTCAGAATTGCATTATGAGGCCGTTTTCCTAAACTTTTGACGAAAGTTAATCGTTCATGTTTCAAAAGCTCCAAAACATATAAACTTGCACAAAATTCAAAACGAACGACCAGATGACCGAACTATCAGTCCCAGCAAGTCATAAATGACTTAGGGTCGCTATAGAAACGCTCTAAATGACGAAAAGGAAATGACACATAAATGACCTAAAGGGTCATTACATTAATAAAGATGGTTCGTTGATGGGTTTTCCTCTATTGCTTCTCCTTTATCTACACGAACTTAGAGGAAGGTTAAATTTCAGTGGTCAGAAGCTTATCAGAAGAGTTTTCAAGAGCTTAAGACTCGACTTACTTTAGCCTCAGTTTTGACTTTACCAGAGGGTTTAGATGGGTTTGTGGTTTATTATGGTGCTTCCAGGATTGACCTTGGCTATGTGTTGATGCAACATGGTAAGGTCATAGCTTACGCTTCCAGACAACTTAAAGTTCATAAGAAGAGTTACCCGACTAGTAACCTTGATTTG
>JAJOOS010018526.1:0-12607 GCA_029582725.1 Solanum chiquidenum | reverse complement strand
AAGTAGCAACAAGGCGAGTTCTAACGTTGCGCACCGTTAAAAAGACTTTTAAACGAAAGAATTATCAATGCATGCAAAACACTATTCAAGAATTGCTTATTTACTATTCATACTTTGTTAATCGCTCATGGTTTCCACAACCCTAGTTGTGGAGTCTAGTTATCCATAATCATATGAACACAATTCATTGTTTTAGATGAAAGAATTATGAACTTACGGAGGAAGAATAACAAACCCAGAAATTCAACTTGAAGTTCAACTCAAAAATCTTCAAAACGATCTTAAGAAATTAATAATTGCTAATCTTGAACGTAAATATCTCCCAAGTCAAGAACTAGATTCCCAATAATAAAATCCAACCCCCAAAAATGAGGTTTACATACCCTATTTATAGAAAACAATTCCTAAATAAAAAGGAAAACAAAATAAGGAAAGTTTGTTCAGGCACGCGTCTTCATTCCAGGAGACTGACTCACGGACCGTCAATGGATCTACGGTCCGTGAGTCCATTCCGTCAGCCAGGACTTAGAAAATATTTCAGCCTCCAAAAATCAAATTCTCTGAAGCAAACGATGGAACTGCAGTACGGACTGTAGATCAATCTACGGTCCATCAATCCCTCTCCGTAGCTCCATACTTGGAATCTTCAAAAATTAGGTACTGGAACCCTCGCAGTATCAATCTACGGATCAACAGTACGGTTCGTAGATCAATCTACGGACCGTCAATGGTCACCGTGGTTCCACACTTGGTCAGATTTCCCTGATTTTCCATGCATGCCTTTCCTGCTGATCTACAAACACCATTTATGAAGCGTCAATGGACCTATGGTCCGTAGATCAACTCCGTAGATGCCCCTTTTCTGCATTTCTTTCAGCTGTCTCTTTACTTCCGCACCTGAACCTCTTTCCTGCAAAACATGATACAAACACATAAAAACCAATATAAAAAGGCCCTAGACACACACAACTTGTAAGTGAAATGTATTAGAAATACCGTAAACTCACGGTATATCAACACCCTCAACTTAAATTCATTGTTTATCCTCAAGCGACACACTAAGACATTAAACGACACTTGTATAGAAGCAAGCATTTCAAGCACAAGTAATCATATGGCTCTCTATCCCCCTCACTTTCCAGGTGCAAAATATGTTCTCTTAGACTCGACAACCTAATTCATGCGGATCAAACCATGACAACGATCGACCATCTGACACACAACATACACTGTTTTACTATCACCAAAGTACCAACTTTTCGACAATGCAACTAGTACCCTTAGTTCAAACAAAATCCCTTTTCTTTCACACAATGACTATGACTTTGAGGACAAGGATTCATTCAACACTCAAAGTCAGAAATAACTTCAAGTACAGTTAGTGCTCAGTACCATAGGCTTGCCCTTATTTTCACTTCTTAGACTCTCCAAACTAGACTCTAAGATCACTATAGGACTTTCTTGGCTTGTAACGTAGGCTCAGGGTCAAGTGTGGTACATTTGGGTACTTCTTAGTGACTTTCTGCCCTCCTTGACATTACACTAGACTTTCAACCTCTTTGTGCCCTATTATTTCCCTTGATTTTCTTCAACCATGGATGTGACTTTAGACTTTGTAACTTTTTATTTTTTATTTTTTATTTTTTTATTTTCTTTCAACTTTTTCTTGCATTTTATTCTTTTCTATAACTTTCAACAAGTTACATCTTTTTTTCTCTTTTTCAACATCAAACTCTTTTCATACCCATTTTTCTTTCGGTTACCTCTTTCATAGCCACCCTCAACTTATGGATTTTCCATTGGTTGAGGTGCACATTACCCGATGTCGGGTCAGGGCCAAGATTGAGGTTACTTTACTTCTTTTTTTTATTTATTAGCCACCCTTAACTTAGGATTTTGGCCTAAGTCGAGGTGCACATGTCCAAGGAGGGACCGGGGCCAACATAGTTGATTATGGAAAGGTGAGCTCGGGGTTTAGGAAGAAATGGTCTAATTTTAGGCTCAAAGTATTTGGATCAAATGGGGCATTTATTTCATTTGGTTAGATCCTTCTTTTAGGCAATTTGTGGACTTATCAGAATAAGAGTCTATGATCACTTCCTAGCCTCTAGAGTGAATTGTCTTAGTAGGACTAACCGAGCAAGTTCTAGTTTGCACAAAAACTGTTTGAACAATCAACTATTCTCACATACTTTGGGCACATAATTTCATTATCAGATGATCAGATTACCCAGTACAAGTTTCAGCTTAATTCATGCCATCAAGTTGATTCATTATTATGTCATACTTAGAGACAACACATTCAACTTATCTTAGTCTACCATTTCTAGCACACATCACAAAATTTGGACGGATATCACAAAATCATAAGCCATCATGCTTCAATTCTTTTTCATACTTCTACACATACGATCCTAACACATGTCGGTTCAACATAAATGAAACAGTCTGTTGGGGAAAAAGAACACAGGCAAGAAAACCCCAAGAGAGGATTATGAGTTGGGTTACTCAGACTTCACCCTATCACTCACAATCGATTTACCCCACCCCTAACAAAATATGGTGCAATTGTCCCCAATGCACAAAAAATCAGTAAATGATAATGGATTGGGTGAAGCAAACCTGTGGCACATAGCGCCGAAGACTCTTCAACAAGCGGGTGGGTCCGGTTTCCCGGAGCCCACTGGAATTGTACTTGGGTCACCCTCAGTAGTGCCCACATCATCCATCATAACCGCACCCTCAGTGGTGCGCACAACGTCCCTCACGACAGGAGGGACCTCTACAACTGGGGCAGCACTTGATGCTCCTGCAATACTCTCACGCACCCTCTGTTGGCGCAAATCTTCATCTAAACTTGAAGCTTTTCTAGCTTCCTTCTCATGCCTACGCTTCTGGTCTTTTTCCTCCTCAATGCGACTAGAACGGTGCCTCTTACCTTTGGCATGTGTATGCTCAGTCCCCTCTTCGGTGGTCCCACTGAATAAAGCATCCAGAACTGTATCATCAGCCAATGCAGTAGGTTCAGCCTGAGGCTCAACTGTAGGGGTGGCAAGAATGGCATCAACGTCGTCCCGGAGACTTGCTACTTCGGACTGAAGAGAGGATAGATCTATGGTCGGGGCTGGTCGCTCGAGGACTATCACTTCAAAGGCATCGAGGCGCTTATTAACGGCCTGGATCTTTCGGTCCATCATGCCCTCCATACTTCGCTCCATTCTGGCCTCGGACTCAGCTATTGACCTTTGCATCCAGGGGTTAATGTGATGCAGCAGTGTGGCCATTTGAGCCTCCAATTTTTGTACTATGGCTAACGGGACAACATCAGCTCCTAATGGTGGTGTGGACCGAGATGAGCTAGGAGCCCTACTAGCAGTCGGGGAAGAAGAGGCCGGGAAAGTATCGGTGTAATATGGTATAATGGGGTCACCGCCCTAGCCTGCCCCACCGTGTCTGCAAGATCAGAGCCCAAGGGAGGAACCTCAACCTGGGGCTCTCAACGAGGTGCTGCCACATTTGCCTCATCACGAATGAGGCCTATATCCAAAGTCCCAGAAGGGTGGACCAACCTATCACAATGCCAGATCGGCACTCTAGAATCCCTGCACAATTGGAAAATCAAACAGGGAAAGGGGTAAGTAGTAGATGTCTTGAATGCCCTCTCATGAATCTCTGCCAGCAACATGCGGGAAAAGTCAATCTCCACTCCTGCTACCAATGCTGCAACCATGATCGCTCTGTCTTATGTGAGTTGGTTGTCATCTTTTGTCAGCGACACCCTATTACGCACCAACAACCAAAAGAACTTGGCCATAAAATTCAATGTGGCCTTAGGGATACCCAATCGTGGTGTGGCGACCCACTCCGCACGCTTGCCATCTGCCGCAATGTACTTAGCCAACAATAGTATTGCAGCCTCTCGCTGCTCAGCATTCCTCTAGAAAGCGCCTCTTCTCACGATGTCCCATCCGTAATCAAACTCCACTGTGTTTAGTGACCAAGAGTGACCCATCGTAGGACCAAATAGAAAGCGGTTGATGGTGGCATGTGATATGTCCACCGGACAACCTCAAACCATAGTTGAAGTGAGAGGGTCCTGGGCTATGAGCTTTGACCGTTTGGAGATCGAACCACAGAGAGTAGCGGCATAGGAGGCGTAGAACTCCCGTACAATCTCATCACTATACGTCCCTGGGTCTCGAGCCATCCAGTAACACTTGTGAAGGTTAAAAAGTCAGTGGATGTCAGGGACAATGTGTAAGCTCCCTGTGAGGACTCTGCGCTCCTCTGTAATAAGTCGGGCCATCTTCTCTTTGTCATTTATCATCTTGGCATCCCGATAGATTTGCCATTGGCCTTCAACACACCATCTGTTTGGCTCGCCGGCCACTAGAGTGGGGTCCTCATTCCTTGAGACGGGTATTGACTCTGAGCTAGTGGCCTCATCAGATGAGGCAGTTTGTTCATTCCGGCTGAACGCTGTGGCGAACTTGGCATTGGACCCCGAAGCATGGGAAAACTCGGAGCCTGAAGCATGGCTAGACTCAGAGCCTGAAGCATGGGCAGACTCGGAGCCTGACGTAGACCTAGTAGCGGAACTGGAAGTAGCCCCAGTTGGTGACCCGATTAGTGTGTGCTCCTTATCAGACTGGGAGACAGTGACTACGTCGGGAATCACCTCTCGGGGGGTGCCTCTGGTTGCTCGGGGTGCAGTGGGAGAAGTCCTAGTGTTGGGAGGAACGTATGCTAGGTCTTTTTCTGTGTCTGTGTCCTCATCGATTAACCTGAAATTTGGATCAACAGATTTTGACTTGCCCTGCTTTGAGTAGGTGACAAGCTTCTTGGGTGCCATCGTACCTGTGGAAGCTATATTAGTGCCAAAACTAACTATAAACACACTCGGCAAAATTTTAGAACTAAACTCGAACAGTAACAAAGATCAACAAAAAATTTCAGACAGTGGCTACAGTGGTCATCCACAGAGGGGACTTATGATCCGTAGACTGATCTACGGTCCGTGGAACCCTTCCATGGAACAGAGGACCAAAATAATTGGTCGCATATGGAAACCACGGATGTGCAGTCTACAGACCATAGTCCACCTCCGTGGTTTCACACTAGTAAAAAAATTTAAGTGCATCCAACCACGGAAATGATCTACGGTCCGTAGGCGGGGTCTCGTGGATGGGGTATGCGCCAAGTTTCAGACATGGTAAAATTTCAAGCCTACCAGTTTGACCATTTTCAACAGTATCCTAGTCTAACCATGCATTTCAACATTTAATCATGCTAGTTTGTCATTCTCAGGATTCCGATTAATCATTTTAACAAGTATTGAAGACAACTTTGGAACTCTAAGTTGAAACTTACATTTAGACTTATAATCACATACAACAAGGCAACACAATCACTATATATCGTTCCAAGGGTATTGTAACTTACAATTTTAGCATGACATTTCATCTAAAAATTACCCAAGGTCAAGACCCATCCCTGACTTCCTATCATCTATCAATGAATCGAAATTCAAAGTGAGGAGGAAGTCTATTACCTTACAGCAACGGGAATGGGGAGATTTGTGTGATGATAGATGCTTTCAAGGCCAAAAACCACTTCTTCGTGACTAACCAAACCCTCTTTTCAGACTATGGGATGAGTAGTATTCGGAAAGGAAAGGAATCATGGAAACTGTGGGGGAATGGAAGGGATGATTTTATGGGGGAGTTATGGAGTGATTTAGGGGAGTTTAAGTGTTGGAAACGGTTGGGGAGTGAATGGAGGGGAGTGGAAATTTGATACACTCAATTTTAAATAATGGGGTCTGGGTTGGGTCAGACAGAATTAGGAATTTTGGACCCACGAGACCCCGTCTACGGTCCGTGGGTCGATCTATGGTTCGTCAATTGGGACCGTAGATCACTCTTATACTTGGAAAAATTTAGGGACTTACCTGGGATCTACGGACACCATCCACGGTCCGTGGATGGATTGACGGACCGTCGATGGGGTCCGTAGACCTCTGCATCAGACCATTTTCTGCAGATTTTTCATAGTGTACCTACACATGTAGAAACTATTAGGTTATTCTTTTTACATTTTGTGGACACTTTTTAGACACGGACTCTATGCTAATTCTAGCCAACACTAAAAAAAAAACCTATCTAAATTACTACAAAGGATCAACTAAACGCAGAAACTGCTAGATGGAAAACAAAAATCTATCGTTGGCTAGATTGTACATCTTAGGTTGCCTCCCAAGCAGCGCTTGATTTAACGTCGCGGCATGATGCATGCCTCTTGATTACTCAAACTTCATCAAGATGATAGGCCTCCACAACTTCTTGCACACTTCCTGCGTTTCCCAAATAAATCTTGATCATTTGCTCGTTAACCATGAATCTTGTTCTGTCACTGTTCTCAAGCTCAACCGCTCCATGGGGGAGCACTTTTGTGAGAAAAAATGGCCCGGCCCATTTGGATTTTAGTTTTCTCGGAAATAAGCGCAACCTAGAGTTGAATAGCAGCACAAGATCACCCACAACAAATTTTTGCGTTTCAATTCATTGATCATGATACCTCTTCATCTTCTCTTTGTACAAGGCTGAACTTTCATAATCTTTTAGGCGACTTTCATAAGCTTTTAGGCGAAACTCATCAAGCATATTCAAGTCATTCATTCTTTGATTAGATGCGGCGCCCCAATCCAAATTTAGCTTTTCATCGCCCACAAAGCCTTATACTCTAGCTCTACCGGTAAATGGCAAGATTTCCTATATACTAGGTGGTAAGGAGGCATACCTATGGGAGTCTTGTATGCAGTCTGATAGGCCCACAGAGCATCATCAAGCTTGATTGACCAATCCGTTCTATTGGCATTCATAGTCTTCGCCAAAATCTGTTTAATCTCTCTGTTGGACACTTCCACTTACCCACTAGTCTGCGGATGGTAAGGAGTGGCTACATTGTGGCGGACACCATATTTCTCAGGTAGCGCCTTAAACAACTTATTACAAAAGTGGGAACCTCCATCGCTGATAATTGCTCTCGGTGTACCAAATCTGGAGAAGATATTCCTTTTCAAGAATGCGGTGATACTTTTACCTTCATTGTAGGGGAGCGCAATTGCTTCCACCTACTTCGATACATAATCAACCGCAACAAGAATATACTTCATCCCGTGTGAACTCACAAATGGACCCATAAAATCAATGCCCCATACATCAAACAACTTTATCACCAATATAGGATTCATATGAAGCTCTTGCCTTTTTGAAATCCCTCCTTCTCTTTGGCAACGATCACAAGACTTGGCGAAATCATGAGCATCTTGGTGGATAGTAGGCCAGTAGTATCCACACTGCAAAATCTTAAGTGCAGTTCGAATACCACTATGATGCCCACCAACAGGTGATGAATGACATGCTTCAAGTACACTCAACATCTCAATTTTGGGCACACAGTGACGAATAATCCCATCAGCACAACTATGATACAAGTAAGGCTCATCCCAAAATAATTTCTTCACATCATGCATAAACTTTTTCCTTTGGTGAAAAGACAAATTCGGGGGCACAATATCGCTTGCCAAATAATTAGCAAAGTCTGCGAACCAGGGAATCAGATCATGAGAAGTAGCCAATACCTGTTCATCTGGAAAAGCATCATTAATTTCGGCCCTATCACCAAGCTTTAGCATAGCCTCTTCCTCTAATCTGGACAAGTGATCGGCAACTTGATTTTCGGTCCCCTTTCTATCTTTTACCACAAAATCAAACTCTTGCAGCAATAATACCCATCTAATCAACCTCGGCTTTGCATCCTTCTTTTCCATCAAATATCTCAATGCAGAATGGTCAGTATGCACTATGACCTTGGTACCAAGCAAGTAGGATTGGAATTTCTCAAATGTGAAAACTACCGCAAGAAGCTCTTGTTCAGTCACAATATTATTCTTTTGGGCCACATTTAGAGCTTTGCTAGCATAGTAAATAGGGTAAAGAATTTTCCCTCGCCTCTGTCCCAATACTACATCAAGCGCTACTCCACTCGCATCGCACATTACCTCAAACGGTTGTCCCCAATCTGGTGAAATAATGATAGGTGCAGTACCCAACTTCTCCTTCAACTCTCCAAATGCTCTCAGACAAGCATCATCGAAAGCAAACTTATACTCCTTTTCGAGTAGTTTGCACAATGGATGTGCAATTTTAGAGAAATCTTTGATGAACCTCCTATAGAAACCTGCATGCCCAAGAAAACTTCGAACACCTTTAACAGAGATGGGTGGTGGAAGCTTTTCAATTACCTCAACTTTTGCTTTTTCTACCTCAATGCCCTTCTCAGAAATTCGGTGACCTAGAACTATCCCTTCTTTCACCATAAAGTGGCACTTCTCCCAATTTAGCACCAGATTGCAGTCTTCACACCTTTTAAGCACCTTAGCTAAATGAGACAGACATCGATCAAAAGAGTCACCTACTACAGAGAAATCATCCATGAATACTTTAATAGTGTCCTCTACCATATCAGAGAATATTGACATCATACAGCGCTGGAAGGTCGCTGGAGCATTGCACAACCCAAAGGGCATCCGTTTGAAGGTGAAAGTCACATAAGGGCAAGTGAAGGTGGTCTTCTCTTGGTCCTCCGAAACTATAAAAATCTGATTGTAGCCCGAATAACTATCAAGAAAACAATACCAACCCTTACCAGCAAGTCTATCAAATATCTGATCCATGAATGGCATAGGAAAATGGTCATTTTCTTTCCAAGCATTTAGTTTCCAGTAGTCCATGCAGACTCTCCATCTAGTCACGGGCCGCATCAAAACAAGATAGTTTCTCTCATTAGGCACCACAGTAATCCCACCTTTCTTGGGCACATATTGAACAGGGCATACCCAACTACTATCTGCAATAGGATAGATAACTTCATCATCCAACCACTTAATGATCTCCTTTTTAACTACCTCTTGCATCGGTGGATTTAATCTTCTTTGGTGCTCAATACTAGGTTTGTGATCTGGCATGAGTTGGATTTTGTGGGAACAAATACCGGGAAGAATTCCAATAATATCCGCAATAGTCCACCCAATAGCTCGCTTGAACCTCTTTAACACAGTTACCAAGCACTCTACTTGTCTTGCATTTAGATCTGCCGCAATGATGACCGGCAAAGTGTTATCTCTGCCCAAGAATACATACCTCAAATGTGGTGGTAGAGCTTTAAGCTCCAAATTCGATGCCTCCACAATAGATGGTCTCGCTGGTGGAGACTCACGATTCTTCATGTCTAATTAATACATCTTTTGTTTTGACTGATATTCACACCTGTCTAGTGCAGCTACCAACTCATCATACTATTCAATACCATCACTATCGAAACTTATCACAACTGTTGTTAGTGCCTCAACACCGAGTCGTTCTTCAATTTGCACTTCTGTTCCACTTTTGACTCTATAAGTTATAGCATATATCGTTTCGAGCTCACCACTCTGCTTCATGGACCTACAAATATTGAAAGTTGCTTCTTTATTGTTCAGTCTGAACTTCATCTGTCCCTTCTCCATATCAACCAATGCACGACCTGTGGCAAGGAATGGTCTCCCAAGGATGATGGGAACATCAAAATCAACCTCACAGTCAAGGATCACAAAATCCGCTGGAAAGATGAACGAATCCACTTTTACAGTTCGATCGAACATAATTAGTCGCATCGTAGTAGGTTTTGGATCTCCTAGACCCAACTTCTTGTAAATAGACAATGGCATGAGGTTGATGCTAGCAAAAAAATCACACAATGCCTTAGCAAAGTGTAACAACCCTATGGTATATGGGATCGTGAAAGCACCAGGGTCTTTCTTTTTCTGCACAAGAGATCTTGTAGCAATAGCGCTACAATGCTACAATTTATCATCATCTTCAAAACTCACAGACCTTTTCTTTGTCACCATATCTTTCATAAACTTCGCATACCCAGGCATTTTCTCCAAAGCTTCTATCAAAGGAACATTGATGGAAATCTGCTTCAACATAGTGATGAACCTGCGATATTTACCATCTTCAATCTTCTTCACTAACCTTTGTGGAAAAGGTGGTGGAGGTCTAGGTATGGGGACCATTTTCTGAGATGTCTCCGCTTCTTTCTTTGTCGCATTCTCAGACTCTTCTCTAACCTCTACCACATCATCTTCTTTTCTAATCTCAACATCTACCACAGACGGCATAGGTGGATCTATGGTTTTCTTACCTCCTCGAGTAGTAACTGCCATACAATGACCATCATTCTTTGAATTCTGGATGGTGTTGCTAGGAAGAGTGCCAAGTTGACGTGGGTTTACTATAGTAGACAATTGAGTCTTCTACTGCTCCAGATGCTTTATTGACACTACATGGGCATCAACCTTTTGACCAATACCAGACAAGCCGTTTCTCATCTCCTTCACATTCTCATCAGTTGCATCAAACCTTCTCATCATCTTATGCATCATATCTTCACTACGCGCCATATTGCCTCCAGTTTCCCTAGTACCAGATTCTCGATTTTGAAGGGGGAACATAAGGTCCAACCTGATCAGTTGTTCCGGTTGTAGTTGTTGTCGCGATTGAAGTTCCCTTCCCGTACATATTAACCCTCTCGGTTGTAATTGCCATAGTTCCGACCTTGGTTTCCTTGACCTTGGCGCCAATTCTCCGTGTTGGATCCTTGGACATTTGATCGGAAACCCCTTATCTGATCGTTCACCACACAAGCATAATCTTCATAGTAACACTCTTCAACTGGTGGTGGCGTTCTAGTCAAGTAATTCACAACATTTACCTTCTCTACACCTCCACTCACATGCTTCAATACCAACCCCAACTCGGTCCTCATCTGAGCCATTTCCTCACGAATCTCATCCACAGACTGATTGCTTGTAGCATGAACGGAAAATATGTTTCTCCCAGTATCCGACCTCCTAGTGCTCCATGTTTTATTGTTGCGAGAGATCTTCTCCAATTTTTTTGCAATCTGTGCGTATGTGCACTCACCATATGATCCTCCAGCAATAGTGTCTAGCACTGCTTTATTGTTTTCATCCTGACTTTGATAGAAATATTCCTTCAGCGATTCATCATCAATACGGTGATTCAGAACACCTCTTACAAATGCAGTGAACCTGTCCCAAGAGCTACTCACAGACTCTCCAGGTAGTGCCACAAAATTATTCACCCTATCTTTGTGATTGAGCTTCTTGGACACTGGATAATATCTTGCTAAGAACACATCATTTAGTTCCTTTCATGTATAGATTGAGTTATAAGGGAGCTTAGTGATCCATACAGCAGCATCGCCTGTCAGTGATAGAGGGAACACTCGCAACCCGATGGCATCCATATCTAAGTCTGGTCGACCTACATAGCTTTTGCAAACCACCCTTAGCTTGGCTACGTGAGCATGTGGGTCCTCTGATGGTGACCCCAAGAACAAACCCCTTGTTGTAAGCATTTGCATCAAGCTACTGATCACTACAAATGTGTGCCCTGGAGGCAAAGGAGGTAGGACAAGAGGTCCATCTGAGTCAGCAATAATGATGTTGCCCCTATAGTTGTCATGCAGTCGTGGGCCTCGTAGATCCTGCACCCTGAATGCATTTCCCAATTGATTTTAAGCTGGAGCCTGGTTGTCCCCACCAACTACCCTCGGAGGTTGCAACTCAATGTCATCACCTAGATTTCCTCCGATAGGATTAACTTGAACTCCTTGATTGTTCATTCTTCACAAAGTTCGGTTCAACTCTGGGTCGTAAGGAGTAAGTGGTTCACCTTGGCTCAATGTACTTGGCATACACTAGAGTCAGAACCTGAGAGAGACAAAAACAAAAAGACAAAGTAATATTAGGAAATTTTTACTAAAGTTCAATAATGTGGTTAAAATAAATCTAAAATTCAAAATTTCCCCGGCAGCGGCGCCAAAATTTGATACGCTCAAATTACACTTCCCTAAAGAAGCATGAGAGATCGTTATCAAGTAAAGAACCCAACATCTAGATTGGGGTCGATCCCACGAGGAAAATGGTTTAGACTTTACTTAACCAACAATTATATTCAATTAGTCAAATTACTACCAGAAACAAGTAATTAAATGGTGGGGTTTACTGAAACAAATTGTAAGAACTCAATAAGTAATCAGTAATCAAAAGTCAATTTTGGTTGTTATCAAGATGAGACAATTAACTAGGGTATACGTGTTCCCACAAGCTCATAACGCAGTAATCCTAGTAATAACAATCACTTCCTAGTGTACTACATGCAAACTGATAAGTTAGGTATCTCTAAATCCTTGGTCCGGCATCTAGAGAATTTCACCCCGCACCTTGGTCCGGCTACGTGTGTATAATTTACTAACCCTTACCTTTACCTCATATTAGACATCATAATCGAAGTTTGGCTTAGTTATTACTTCGCACCAATCGACACTAGCCTATTAGATAGTATCACACTAAATCTAAGTTGATAATTCTTTTCTTGTTGATTACCTCCTTGGTCCGGCAAGTAGCAACAAGGCAAGTTCTAACGTTGCGCACCGTTAAAAAGACTTTTAAACGAAAGAATTATCAATGCATGCA
>JAJOOS010018525.1:0-14351 GCA_029582725.1 Solanum chiquidenum | reverse complement strand
TCAATTATCATTTATCTCAGTTATAGTATATGGGTATTCCCCATCTTTTCATTTAATTATGATTTAGCTTCCGCATCAGTTTATTATCTTTAGTATGCTCATGATCATGCCAGCAGGGTTAGCTTGGGATCACTTGTGGTCCTAGGTCCCGTGTCCGCGTCTCGGGGGTAGTCTCGGGGCGTGATACCTTTAGCCTCAAGAATGGTGAAAAATTAGTAGGAATCGAATGGGGTTCGTTCCTTAGCTCTAAAAGTCAAAAAGTGCATAATGAGGTCATTTAGGGGTTTATTAACCACTTTAATTCACGTCGAGCCCGCTATAGCTGTCGTTACCCAACTATAATGGCCCCGCCAAAGTGGTCAAAGGCGGCGCCAATATGGGTTACGCGAGACAGAGAGTTAACTCAACAATTCCATAATTCCCATTTCACAACACACCTCTAACCAACGATGCTCAGAAAATACCCCTTACACTAAGATCAATTCTAGGAGTTCTACTCACCCGAATTCAATTCCGTAAAGTCATACAGATTCCTTAATGAGTTATCTAACCACTCATGTAATCAAAATCATAAATGATTCACCCGATTGTTACCAAATTTCCCTACACCTCAAAGACTTCGATTTTGTCGTAATCTGGACTACGTTGGGAAAATCCAAATACTATAAAAAAGTTTTTCGGCCCCAAATTTTCCCCTGTTGGCTTTTCTATAACGACGGGAACAGGTCGTTACATATTTACTTGAGTAAACTTCAAACAACCATATCTTTTATTTAAAACATAAATATTTAGATGGCCCATGACCTACCAAATTTAAGGTATTTGAGTCCCAATTCCAAAGCCGCCAAGTTTGCTTAATTTTGAGCTCGAAGTAAAAAGTTATATTTGTTTAAATGATGCCTTCCTAGTTAAGGCATCTGATTCGTTTGATAAAAGGATATTTTGGTCTTTTCTTTTTACCCACTAGGCCTATCACTTTTTCCCCACCCAATTAATAATCTAATCATATGCAAAACTGTAGCACCCCATATCCGAAAATAACTAACTAGCAGATTTCCAGATGTTGCAGGTGCAACCTATCGATCGTAGGGGGACCCACAAACCGAAGGTGGGGCCATGTGGGCCACCTGCAACCACCCCCCAAAACCCCAGAAAATTTAGCAAAGGCACGACCCACGGCCAGAACCTACAGATCGTAGGTGGGACCACAGTCTATGGTCCAGGTCCATGGATCGTGGTCCGCAACCCTGACTCTCTGAATCCAAGTGACGGTTGACCAGAATGGACCGTCGGTCCACCCACGGTCCGTTGGTCCACCCACGGTCCGTCGGTGGCTCCCTACAAATTTTAAGTCAAGGATCGTTTGGTTTTTTCCCTATCGTAGGACCCTTAAACTATATTGTTTAACCCCTAAACTACGTAGTTTCGGTAAGTTTTAGCCTAGAAACTAAATTAGAACCCACCCTAGTCAATTCATTTTCCAAAAATTCAACCAATTAGAACAAAAGAGGAGAAAGCAGTCGAACAGCCCTAGTCAAAGAACGCAATGAGTTCTCTTCAGTTCCAGTCCCAAAATCAAAAGATTTCTTTGTGAATTTCGTCACCAGGTATGTGGGATTTCACTAGTGAGTTTCTTTCACCCATTAAGTCCCTAGATTTCAGTCAAATTCTTGATTCCCTCCATATCATCTAGACCTAGGGTTTCTAGAATTTTAGCAGTTATTATGAATTAGTTATTTTAGTGTTCCTAATCAGATTATCATGTAGTATTATTGTTTTTGCCCAGATTCATGCATAAACTCAGAACCCTAGTTATGCAGTTCTTTTAGTTCATGAATTACATTATCTAGGACAGATAAACATATATACATGCCTCAGTTTTTGAATGTTTCATTATCAAATATACATGTTGCATTTTTAGATTTGCATGTCAGATTATTGAGCTATCCAGTTTACTTTAGTATGTTATAACTTTCACATATTTAGTTAGGAGTAGGATTTATACCGAGTTGGACTAGGGTCAGTCACCCTGAAGTCCCATAACTACGTGCCCCTATAGGTTATAAGTCCCCTCTGTGGGCTTCAATTTAGTTATCACGCCAGTCATGCATCTATACCTCTGGCAGGGTATATTAGGTCCTCTCGATGGGGCGTATACATCGGAATCCACATTAAGATCATGTCGTTTTATGTTGGTTATTAGTAGCTCCCACACTCAAATTCTAGTGTATAGACCAGGTTATCGATTACAGTTCAAATTTTAGATTCAGCATGTTATAAACTGGTCATTGCATTCATTTAGTTCATGATCAGTATTTTCAGTATAGTATTATGTTCAAATTATATAATTGATTTACCACTTTGTTTAGTTATGTATATTATTTAGCTTTATTCTATCATGCATACTCAGTACCTTTCAAGTTCTAACGTATATTGTGCGCTACATCTTCTCGTGATGTAGGTTCAGGTCTTCCGCATTTAGATCACGAATAATTGGTTCCCGATCTCCAGTTCAGCAGCATTAGTGGTGACTCTTTATTCTTCGAGGATGATTCACATGATTATCTTTCTACTTTCAGTCTTTAGTTTCAGTTTTTGCTAGATTTAGCTGGGGGCATGTCCCATCATCTCTAGTTAGTTAGATGCTTTATTTCAGACATAGTTAGATTCAGTTTTAGCTTTGGAGTTTGATAATTCAGTTGTCATTAAACTCACAATTTCTTTATTTAGATAGTAATGGGTATTCCCCATCATTTCAGTTTTATGATTATTTAAGCTTTCACACAGTACTTTCTTAATTCAGATATCTTTAAGTATGCTTATGATATGCCAGCAGGGTTAGCTTGGGGTAACTCGTGATCCTAGGTCCCGTGTCCGCGTCCTGGGGGTAGCTTCGGAGAGTGACATAAACCACTCTTTGTCTTTCCTAAACACTTATAAAAATAAACGAAGAGTTCAAGAGGAGAAAGAGTTAGGTTTTTAACGTTCGTCAATATCCCGTTGATTTTCACCAAGAACGTTATTCTTTCCATGTATGTAAGGCTTCTCACAGTGTTGGACTTTTTCTTCCTCACTCTATACATCTAATTCATATATGAAATCATTGTATCTAAAATATTCTTGAGTAGTTCTTGATTATTGTTTCATTCTTTAACAATGGAGGTTATGAGTTTCTTTGGTTGAGGATCTTTAGTATGAGTTGTGTTTATTAAAAGGATTGTACGAAACTCTTTTGTAATCATGTTGGGTTTGAGAAACAAGAAGATTTTAGGAGAAATTTCCCAATTCGAACCTAGTTTAGAGCTTGATTTTTTTGAATAAAAATTCATCGAAGTCGTTGGAAAAGGGCTGAGGCGGCGTGCCACCAGTACTCTAGGAGTGGGGTGATGCACCAGCAGTACGCCCAAATCTAGCCCTAGTACTTTGGGGCTTGGCGTGGTGCACAACCAGTACGACAGGAGTGTTGGGGCAACGCGATAGCAGTACGACAGGAGTGGCTGAGCCAATTTTTTCTTGTTTCATCCGATGCATATTCCTTTAAGTTTTGGCTATGTTTCACTTATTTTTACTAGTTCATAAAGGCTCCATTCCTCCTTGAGAGTTCATGTATGTTCTAATCACATGTCTTAATTTTCATTCAAAATTAAAGTGAGTTTAAGAGGAAAGTTCAAAAACTTTTATTGAGTTATGAGTACTGAGTTTCTATATTGTTATTGAGGTCCTTGAGTTGATTCGTTCATGTCTATATTTCAGCATGAACCCTATTTTGAGTTATAAATTTTGAGAATATTTTAAAGCCAACGATTGTGTTTTAAACTTATTTTTTTAGGAAGTAAAGAGGACTTTGAGAAAGTGTATAAGAGAACTAAGTATTTCCCAAATGTTTCATTATTACATGAAGAAAAAGTGTATTATTTTGATAAAGGAGAAACTTTGATTTCTTAATGAGTTTATAAGTTAAAAGATATTTCATAGCAGTTTCCTATTTTAAGAGGATAGCTTGGGCAATTATCTCAAACTAGAGAAAAAGTATGTTTTATACATTTGAGAATGAGTATATATATTATTGGGAGTAGTATTGAGCACCGATATGGGAATGAGTTTAGACAACTCAAAATCCTCATAAACCATGTATGCCAACATGGATAAAGGATCATACTTTTTGGATGACTCCTTATCGCTTTCGAGCATGGCTTAGTGGATCAACTTAGTTGAGGTTTTCTATACCCTGGCAAGGTATATTGCAGTTTGTACAACATGGACGAGACGTTGTATCATCACGTTGCTTATAGTGATAATTGTCAGTTAGAGAATCTCCCATATAGAGTTAAAAGTGTGTTTTTATTATATCACTAAACATGTTCAGTTCAGAAATGAGTAAGCATTTTTGCAAGGTTTTAATGATTTCATTTCCTTATTCTTTACATTCAGTTGAGTATATGTCTATATCTACTGCCGCTCTTTCATTTAGTAAATTATTATTCAACTATATTACATACCCGTACATTCAATGTACTTATGTCATTCGACCTGAATCTTTTAAAGATGCAGATACAAGTTCTTAGGATCCTTAACAAGATTCCGTTGAGATCACTTCTTCTCCTTGTCAGCTTTTGAGTAAGATCTTCTTTCTTCCGAAGGACTCTAGTTTTATGAGTTGTTAGTATTAGTAACATTTTGAGTAGTAGTGGGTCTTGTCCTGACACTCGTCTATATACAGTAGAGGTTTCATAGATAGACAGTTTTGGAGAGTTTTTTAGTTTTCAGATGTTTTATTTAAACTTATATTTCATAATCAGTATATTTAGTAAAGTTTTAAGATTCAGTAAACTATTTTTAAATGTTTCTTTCAATTGGATGCTTATGTATGCTAGAGTTAGTCTTCCGCTTGTAGTCAGCAAGGACGAGGGTTGTCTTAGGGACCAATAATGGTTCTCAAGTGCTGGCCACGTCCAGGGTGTAGGTTCGGGTCATGAAAACCTTGATATCAGAGCACATAGTTCAAGTGTCCTAGATTGTCTATGAAGTCATGTTAGTAGAATCTTATTAATGGTTGTGATGGCCCAATTTCTATAAATGAGGGACTACAGACATTTGATAAAATTTTCCCTTCTTCCATACTCTAAATCATGCAATAAAACTATGTCATACAGAACTTAATCCCGTGCATTTTCTCAAATCCATTCAATTACCCCTCATACTCAAGTGGTTGAAATAGCAAAGCCCAAATCCTGATCAATGAGTTACTCTCAGGTAAAGTCTATAGAAAGACATGAGGCTGCAAAGGGGCCTGTGAGAAGCTCATGAGTAAGCTTAAGTGTTTATATTCAAAATATTGCACTCTTATTCATATGAATCGTGCGTTCGAGTTATAAGCGAGATTTACTCCTAGACTCTCTTCTCTAAATTTTATTCAAATGAGACCTTTATGAGAAGAGTCTGTTCTAGAATGCTTGAGTAGTAATTATCACCCAGAAGATAGTATAAGTTATGATGTTATGAACCTCCGGTAATAGAAGTGCCCAGAGTTAGAAGAATACATTTAGAGGTATAGAAATCTAAGGCAGAGAGATGGTGATCAAATAATTTATGTTGTTGCAATCATGTGCTCCGTAAGTCATTAATAAGGAGTTTTCCTTTATGTGTAGGCTAAATAATAATAATTTTGTGTGGATTTCATGATAGGAGATAGAGGAATAGTTATAGGTCAGGATGAGTTAGAGTACACTTCAACCATAAATGAGTTTATGTCAATGTGTTATTGTGTTAGCCAAAACCTACTATAGTTGTTGAATAGAAGAGCATAGTATTCATGAGGTGATAGACGAGTCCTCAATGATTGCGTTAACTTCTTCAAACAGGCCCCAGATTCCTTCCCCAAGACCATCATCCTTGACATATTCTCGCACCGGGAATGACTGGTACAAATGAGGGATCGGCCTGGCCAATACTCGATCAACATTCTTGTTCACCACCTCTGCTTCATCATCATCTACGGGGTCATGCCCCAAACCAAACTTTGCTCTTCTAGCAGAGATTTGAATAGGCTCAACAATTCCTTGAAAGTGCTTCCCCAATCTAAAATCTGGTTTGAAACCACTACGGAGCATAACAATAGTTATCATCTTGTACACATAAGTCATATGGGGTTGTGGAGCCAAGTCATCACCAATGATGTTTACCAACTCCACTGTATAGAAATCGCAACCTCGAGAGACATCATTAACGATTAGCGTATACTCATTGGAATGGCTCCCTTCCCCATGAATGACCATTCCTGGTCCTTCCAGAAAAATTTCATCAGTTGGTGAAGAGAAGAAGGCACAACTCCAACCATGTGGATAAATGGTCATCCAGAAGCAAATTGTAATTGGTGTTGATATCCAACACCTGAAACTCCAAGTTAAATTATATAGGACCCATCTGAATCCCTAAGTTTACTGCACCCATCGTGTGCCTTTGCTCTCTATTGAAAGCTCTCACATTGACCTGGTTCTGGTGAACCTTTCCCAAGTCTAAATTTAGTTGTTTCGGAGTGGAAAATGGGAAACTGATGAGACCAGACCCCTCATCGACCAAAATGCAATTTACAATCTTGTCTCGGCACTTAATGGTGACGTGCAGAGTTTTTTTATGCATCTTGCCTTCAAAGGGCAACTCTTCATCACAGAAGTTGATGTTCTGTCCTCAAACGACCTAGCTTATCATGGCCACCAAGTTGTCACTGTTAGTACCCACAGGTACATAAGTGTCATCCAAAGCCTTCACCAGAGCCTGTCTATGCAGTTGTGAACTCATCAACAAAGCCCATACGGAAATTTGTGCTGGCGTTTTCTCCAAATGCTTCACGATAGAGTAATCCTTTCGCTACATTTTTCTCTAGAACTCCTATGCTTCATCTTCACTAATTGGCCTTCTAGACTGATCCTTCTTTTGCACTCCCTGGGCTAACTCTTCTGGTGTGTAGTATCTGCCGAATCTAGTCATACCCCAGGTAGCGTCCGCTTCAATCACAAACTTTGGTCTGGCGGGAATTTCTCATGACACGAAGGCAACAGCCTTTTGAGGTGTCATAATTATAAATTCCTTCTTCTCCTTTATGGACAATACACCCACAACTCTCCCAAGGTCATTTGGCCTAACCGAAACAATTGTCTTTGTTGTGCATCATTCCTCCTCCGTCTCTATCATGTTGATATTGACGCCTCTATGGTTCGGAAGAGGATTACAGTTGTCTTTGGGTGCAGCAGTCTAGAGCGCGACTACTTTCTGATAAATCAAATCCTGGATCTTACGATTCAAGTTGATACAGTCTTCGGTATCATGTCCAACACTGTTGGAATGATATGCACATCTTTGGTCTGGTCTGTAAAACCTACAGCTCGTATCGACAGGTTTGGGCCCAACCTGATGAAGAAAACCCACCGCATTCAGCTGCTCGAACAGCTGTGTTCAACTCTCAACGAGAGGAGTAAAATTTTGGGCTATTTTTTTCTCAAATCTTGGACGGGAATCATAGTTGCCTTGTTGGGGAGGAGGCATTGACGATAATTTGTGGTGTTTGGACGAGGAGCTTGGTATCTGGGATAGGAATTGGTTTGGTAATTTGGTTGTGGAGCTTTGTAATCTGGAGGGGTATTTTGGTAGTTTGCGGGTGGAGAGTTTGATAGACTGGTGGAGGAGAATTTTGGTAATCAGCCTGTGCATAACAAGCCGGGTATGAACTCTGTGAAGGTCGAGAACGACCTTGGTACGATGAAGATTTCCTTAGGGTCTTCTCCCCGTCAGAATAGATAGAAGACACGTCTTCTCTTTTCTTATTCAACAAACCCGAGGATCCAAGTGAGGCGGCAACACTGACAATCTTCCCGGTTCTTAATCCATCTTTTATAGCCTCACCTACTTTGACTATCTCAGAAAACTTTGCTCCAATGAGCAACATGATTTTATCATAATACTCGGGATCTTGAACCCGCACAAATACTTCGACAATTTCTTTCTCAGATATAGGAGGCCGAACTCTAGCTACCTCTTTTCTCCATCTGTATGCAAATTCTCTGTAACTTTCATTTGATTTCTGCTTCATCTTTTCTAAAGAACAACGATCAGGAACGATCTCCACTTTGTAGGCGAATCGTTCGATAAAGTCCATAGCCAGAGCGTTCCAGCTAGACCATTGTCTCGTTTCATAAGATGTAAACCATTCCAGGGGCTCTCCACTCAGACTTCAGCTAAAAATCTGCATTAATAAAGCTTCATCTCATCCAACTCCAATGAGCTTGTCACAGTAGGCCCTTAGGTGCGCTAAGGGGTTCCATATTCCTCCGAAAATGTCAAATTTTGGTACCTTGAACCCTTCTGGGAGGTCCAAATTTAGATGAATGCATAGATCCTCATAACCCAAACCGGTGACTTTAGGAATGCAGTGCAACTCTTTCATGTATTTTTGGATTTCTACTTTCATATCTAGCTTGGCGGCCTCTTTCTTTGATCTCCACTCTCTCTATCGCTCTTCATGTGGTCGAGCTCAGAATAATTGGCGTAAGGCTCATTGTGGACTGGGATTTGGAAAGTTTCTTTTAGAGTTAGGGGTGGAGCAATGGAGGAACTCTAGATATTTTTAGGGAATGTCTGGGGGCTGGTATGGTCATTTTGGTGGTGGAGGGAAGTGTGCGGGTTGTTAACATTTTGGTTTTGGGGGGTGGAAAAGCTTAGAGGTTGGCATTTTGAGGAGGAAATTGCGCTTGGGGGTTGGTACTTTGAGAAGGAGGTGGTGTCTGGTAAGAGGCGGAGGCATAATGGGGATTTTGGGTGGTTAGGTCGATGGTTGAGTGATTTTGAGTAGGAATGGAGGGTGAGTTTTGAGCCTATTCTGTGTTTGGAAGACGAAAGTAGAATGGAGGCATTCCGCCTACTGGAGCATTGAAAGCAAAAATCGGATTAGGCAAATCTTGTCTTCTCTGCATTTCGACCCTCATCTCGGTGATCTGCTGCATCAACTGTATAATTAGTTCATTCTGATCAGCAATAATGGGCTGAGCCATGACAACATCGGTAAGGTCAATCTCTTCGTTGTTGTCACCCATTACTGCTTTTCCCTTCTGTGAATTTTGACTGGGGAAGGAATCTTTAGGAGCCTTGGATCTTGTTAAGTAGGGATGATCAGCCAGCTTACCGACACAAACCACTTCTAAGTACCTGTAGAAGAAAACAACTCAAAGGTAAATATGTTAGTTTGATTCTGGACAAATAGTGCAAAATAGCACATAGAAAGCATGTAAACACATAAAAGTTGCTTCGTTTGAGGACATGTTAAGCCACGAGTAACGGGGACTGATTTTGAATAAGCAGGAATTTGCTCATTTTATTTTGAGACTAGTGACCCAGGAAGGTTGTATCACGTTGAGCTAAGGTCTTCTTGCTGCATCTCTTGGCATCTGTTGGTGTGAATTTAACGTTTTCTTGTAGAATGAAGGGGAAAAGAAAATTTAAAAAGATAGGGGTCGGGCCTTGAAAGGCTGCCTACGTATCTCCCAAGGAGAATTCAGGCCCTACGTAGTTCGAATTCCCTTTTTGACTTGAGATGAAAAATTGACCTTTTTATAAGATGAGAGAGTAAGGATTTGAAAGTAAAGTTCGAATTTTGTTGGGAAATTAAAGACTCAAAGAATATTTGGTCGAACATTGAAGTAGTGACTTGTATTTGGTATTTGTAGAGATTTTTAGAGATTTTTCAAAAAAAGGAGTGGGCTAAAAATGTCCTCATTCCAAGAAACGTATCACATAAACAGTTAAAGTACACAAGCAAACAAAGAAATATCGCGTCCTAAACATATTTGTGACCCTTTTGTGCCAAGGGTAGGCCTAAACGTCAAACATAACGTGATTATGATAGATTGATCCAAGCCATTAATTTATGACAACTAGAGTTTGGAAAACAAATACCCCTAAGTTTTCATCAAATACTAATAAAAGAGTACAACGAAGAGAGAATAAAAAAATCTAAGACTTTGCCTAAATCTTGCTATCAATCACGCTGGTGGAGGAAGTTAAGATGACACTCCCGCGTTGCTAGGCCCTGCCCCCGCATTGTCCAAATATTGCATTATATTTTCCATTTGAGCCTACATTTCAGGAGTGACCACTTTGTTTCCAAGATGAGAATGTCTTATCCAGATCGTCATCTCAATATCCTCAAAACTTTGTTCACCTTCTAGACTCGTGCTATTGCGATTTCTCGAAGCCACACCTGATATTTTGTAATTTCTCTTTCTGGCCCATTTCCTATATATATCGTGAGAATATTGTTCCATTCATAAGGAATCCCTCTGGCTCTAGGGACTTTAAAGTTTGGTCCGAAGGAAATTTCAGAAATCCTCATGTTTGCTCGAAGAGGGATTACTTGTGCTTGACCAAACTGTTGAAGCACGCACACTGGAGCATATGGCTGGAGACCTTTCAACCCAATAAGCTCGATATAGTAAAACCTTCTGCATCTTATATAGGTCGGGAACGTGAGAGTAATTGATATTTCCACTGAATTTGGTTACTGGTGCGGGAGGCCAGATATCCATAACCGGAGACACAAACCTTCTCATCCTGTCATAAGAACTATCAATATGATTTACATTACTAAATCATATGTCATCCATATTTTTACGCTGGTGAAAATGTTCCATTGCCCACATTTGTAAAAGAAGATTGCAACCTTCAAAGAAGTTTGCCTCCCCTCTTTTACATTTCTCAAGAGCTCAAAATATTTCTGCTAAAATCATGGGAACCAGAGTGAGTTCTTCGCCATTAACACCTTCAAAAAGTATTCGAGCCACAGAACATATGCAGGTGATAATATGACCATGTTCTCGTGGAAACACTAAAGTCCCTAGTAAAGCCACAACAAATGTGATAGGACGTCTAGCTTGCCAATGAACATAAGTGAAAGAGAATTCTTTCCTGAACACTTTGTAACTATTCGAGCGTCCATACCTTTCGTATAAGTAATCCAAAGAAACCCAATTATGTTCGAAGCATCAAAGTTTCTTTTCATTTTTCAGTCCTAAGTAGCGAAGAAATTTCTTCCCTAATTGACTGTGTGGAATAATTTGACCTCTTCCTCGATACTTCAAATTGGTGAAATAACAGATTTCCTCCAATGTAGGTGTTAGTTCAAAGTCTTTGAATGTGAACACAACACAGTCTGGATCCCAAGATTGAATTAATGCTATAATCACATGTTTGTCCGGGTTAACCTTTAAAAGCATAGGGAGGAACCCCCAACCTTCTTACAGTTTCCAAATTTTCACTTGGAGTAAAATTCTCCCACCATATCTTCAATTTGCGAGAGAAGCCCTCGACCATCCTAATTTTGGGCACTTGGGGGGACTGAATCCATCCTACAAATCAAAGTAAAATGAACACATAATTCCCAAACTAACTATGTCAAAATTAGGCTTGGATCCTTCTATCATTATAACGTTGCACAAAACATGCTAGTTGGCCGTTGGGTTGTGAAACCCATCGACATAAGGGTGGACTTCTTAAATGTGAAATCGATACCCAGTATCGATCCACCTAAGTTATATGCATGCATGACTTAAATTGAGGGGTGGCTTAGCTCTATCTTATGTTTTCTAAGATTTGGCTTACTAGACACAAGGTTTCCGAGTGGAAAACTCGAGTGAGGAGGCTACGCGGTCACACGGAAAAAGATCCGAACACCCCGTGCATATGCCAACTCTCCTAACTTTGGGGATTTTGAAAGAAATTTGTGGATGCGCAAAACACACCTCGCGTGTACGTGTGATTGTGTGAATTTTCCAGAATTGGAGTAAGTATGAACAGAATGACAGTTTATAAAGCAGTAACAAATATATAATTTATATAAAGCAGTAACAAATAAACATTTTAGATAAACAATAACAAAAAAGCAGTTTATATCACATAAGCATGAAAAATAAAGTATTAGGCATGTAAAATAAAGCAAGCAAGTAAGCATATGCTAAAAACCTTAATAATTAACCTAAGTCTGTTATGGTTAGAATCCATTAAATCCCCAGCAGAGTCATCCTTTCTGTTATGCCGTAATTTTCCTATCTTTAGAAAAATCACTTTTCAAATGTTCTAAGTATAAAACAATTTAAGAAAAATACTTAGAAAAGAGTCGCCACTTAATTTTTTTAAAGAAATTAAGAAAACTTAATTTAAAAAGACTCTAACAGATTAAGTCCTTAAAAATTTAGAGAAAATGGGTAAGAGGTTCTTATTTATGCTTCAAGAAGTTTTTTAAGGCATTTGAAGCGCCCGCTAACACGCGGTTATCCTACGACTTAGATTCAATATTTGACTATTTTTTGGAAAGATGATTTAACATAAAAAAAAATTACAATATTTGATTAACTATGAATTTTTTAAAAAAATAAATAACACATTTTATTTTATTTTTTAGAGAAAGAGACCTAAAATGAAATAGTTGAATTTAAAAGCATGTGATTAGGATCTGGTCAAAAAATCTAATTAATTAGAAATTATTTGAATCATTTTAAAATAATAATTTAAAACAATTTTGTTAATTAAAGTATGAAAACTAGTTTAAATTAATTTTAAAAAAAAGTTTTGACTAAAGATTTTCAAATAAAGTGCATGAGTTGATAAAAAGGTTTTACTAACATAAAAAATATAGTTCATCTTTTGGGGAATTAATTAAGTTAATTAACAATTTTAAAGTTGGGGTTAATAAACAACAAACAATAAATAATCACAATTAAATAATTTGAGAGTAAAGGAGAAATTGGGCCTACTACTGCGCAGAAACATGGGCCCAAAAGTTGCTGATTTTTTGGGCTTTGGCCCAATTTTGCCCTTGAAATCCTGTGTATACACCAAGTGTATACTGATGTATACGGGTCGTATCTTGGTCCATTTGTCTGTATATCGAGCCGTATACCAAATGATTATAGTCCATTTCGACCCCTGAAATATGTACTTCCATTTCTGGATATGATATTAGTCGTATACTCTGTATAAAACATGTATACAACTCATTTTTGAATTGCTGTAACTTGTAATTTGCTTCCCTTACACCCTCGAAAACCTATGGTTGACTCGATACTCGAAAATGCAAGGATAGGAGTCCGAAGTAGACTCGGATGGAATGAATTCATGCAATAAAAATGATAAAGATTAGGATAAGGAAGAAAGTCAACACTACTCAAAATTTGAAAATGCAAACATATGAGGGCAGAAGAATGAATTCCAGATTATGTATATGCTATGACTAAGATGACAAAACCGTTGTTGCAAACTTGGTACAAATTTCTAACCATAATTAAATAAAATTTAAATGAAATGCCAAACAAAGACACACCAATTTTGTATTCAAAGGATATTCATCATAATAAGACTCACTTAGAATCTACTAGTGTAAATCATTTTTTGGAAGGCAACAACTCAAATGAAGGGTTCAACCATATGTCCATAAATATCTTAACTCTTTCCCAACCCAAACTAGCATGACAAAATCCCAAGTATCAAAACAAATTATTACAAAACTTAGCTAATTAATATGAACTCAACAAGACATTCTTTACAACATCATTCACCCAAAATCTTCAACTAAGGCGAAACAAGAAAAAAAAATGAAATAAACAAATTTCATACCTAAGACTAACAGAGGTTTAATAAGTGCACATTGTAAACTTAAATTACTACAAAGAAAATATACTCTTGAAAACTAAAGCATTTACCATGAAAATTTTACTAGTACAGGCATACAAGATTTTAGCTAAGTATACAACTTGAAACAACACATAAAAATGACCTTCTCGTCATTAAGGGAATAACAGATCATAAAAATGAATGCTACCTTTAGTTACTTTAAATCAAATTAATGGAGGAAACTAACAGTTGATCCAAATCTTTGAACAGAAGTACTGATCACTATAGACAGAAACCAACAGGAGATGATAGAACATATTATAAAACACCAACTAATTGAGCAATGAGAGTAAAAACTAAAATGAAAGGAAGAAGGTTAACTTTTGCCGAGCAGCGTTGCGGAACCACAAGCGAGATTCTGATGAACTCCGACAAAGCTCCGATAGATTCCAAGAGGAAAAAAAAAGAAACCTATTCCTCAATATTTAGTGAGTAATTGTTGTGCTTCCCCCTTTTTCCAACTCTATTTTTTCTCCTAAGACCTACTTATCAGTGAAATAAAATGAGAAATTTATAGGGAAAATTAGCCGATTTTCTTGGTGGGGGGGGGGGGGGGGGGGCGGGCGGAATCCCTTGAAAAAATTCAAAATCTTTTTAATTTCTTTCCTCTTTTCAAAGCCGAATAGTGGAAGAGATTT
>JAJOOS010018524.1:0-12751 GCA_029582725.1 Solanum chiquidenum | reverse complement strand
TGTGTTGATTCTCAAATTGTCGAAACTCTTCGGCAACATGTTCGGGTACCTCATTTTCTTCTTCATGTTCCTCACACTCATCATCACCTGCCTCATTTTGTTCACTCGGTTCATGGCATGACATGACATTGGCAGGTTTTAAATTAATATTACTGAAATTATAAACAAACAAAGTTAGGAAAGTAAAATATAAACATATAAGTAAGCAAATTTTAGATAAAAGAGGCTTTCATTAAAATTGAAAAACCAGAACAGACTTTGGCCACGGCCAAGAGCCGTTTTGCCTTTTTTAAACATCACAAGGGAATTTAAAACTTCAAACAAATAAACTGCATAAAGGGTGGGTCTCGGGCCTCTTTCGGACCACCACCAATTTTAAAAATAAAAACACATGTCCTTTCTACCCAGATGAGCGGGAAATCAGGAGCGGTGTGGAGGTCCAGTTCTGCAATTGCTCCTCAGGTTCTGCATCACAGATGCCCAATGTCCCAGCTCCTCCTTCGATGACCGCATCAATCTCCTCAAAAAGGCCCGAGATTCCTTCCCCCAAACCGTTGTCGATGGCATGTTCCCGCACCGGGAATGACTGGTACGGATGAGGAATTGGCCTAGCCAATACTTGATCAACACTCATGTTCTTCATCTCTGCTTCATCAACTGTTGGGACATATCCCAAACCGAACTTTGCTCCTTTGGCGGGAATTTGGATAGGCTCGACAATCCCTTGAAAATGCTTTCCCAATCCGAGACCTGGTTCAAAATCGCTTTGGAGCATGACAGTAGCAATCATCTTATACACAGAAGGCATAGAGGGCTGTGGAGCCAAATCATCATCGGTGGCAATTACCAGCTCCACCGTGTAGAAATCACAACCTCAAGAGACAACATCAACGATCGGTGCATACCTATTGGAATGACTCCCTTCACCATAAATGACCAATTCCTGGTCCTTCCAAACAAATTTCATTAGTTGGTGAAGTGTAGACGACACAACCCTAGCCATGTGGATAAACGGTCTTCCCAGGAGTAAATTATAACTTGTGTTGATATCCAACACCTGGAACTCCACATTAAAATCTACAGGACCCACCTGAATATCCAAATTTACCGCACCTAATGTGTCTCTTTGCACTCCATCAAAGGCCCTCACCTTGACTTGATTCTGGTGAAGCTTTCCCAAGTTGGATTTCAGCTGCTTGAGAGTCGAAAGTGGGCAGATGTTGAGATCGGACCCATCGTCGACCAACACACGATTTATTATTTTATCTCGGCATTTGATGGTGACATGTCGAGCTTTGTTATGCATATTTCCTTCAAACGGCAGCTCTTCATCACAGAAACTGAGTCGATGTCCTCGAATAACCTGGTTTATCATGGCTGCAAGATCGTCGTTGTTGGTGCCCACGGGCACATACGTGTCATCCAGAGCTTTCATCAAAGACTGCCTATGCAATTGCGAACTCATCAGTAAAGCCCATACAGAAATCTGAGCCGGTGTCTTTTCTAGATGTTTCACAATCGAATAATCTTTCGGCTGCATCTTCCTCCAGAATCTTCTGCTTCGGCTTCACTAATCGGTCTTTTGGACTGATCTTTCTTCTGTGCCCCCTGGGCCAACTCCTCTGGCAGGTAGCACCGGTCGGATCTGGTCATACCCTGGGTAACAGCTGTCTCGATCACAAACTTTGGTCGAGCGAGAGTCTCTTGTGGCACCAAGGCAACAGCCTTCTCGGGTGTCAGAATCACAAACTTTTTCTTCTCTTTAATGCTTAAGGAGGCCACAGCCCTTTCCAATTCATCAGGAATGACTGAAACTATCGCCTTTGTTACGCACCAATCGTCATCTGTCTCTATCATATTAATAGTGACGCCTCCATGATTTGGCAAAGGATTATTGTTGACGTTGGGCGCAACTGTCTGGAGAGAGACCACTTTCTGATCGATCAAGTCCTGAATCTTATGCTTCAAGTTGATACAGTCCTCGGTATCATGCCCAACACTGTTGGAGTGATACGCGCACCTCTGATCAGGCCTGTAAAACTTTGAACTAGTGTCAACCGGCTTGGGCCCCACTGGATGAATAAATCCTGCAACGGTCAACCGTTCAAAAAGCTGAGTCCGACTCTCAATGAGGGGAGTGAAGTTACGAGCTAGTTTTTTCTCAAACCTCGGACGGGAGTCGTAGTTGCCTTGTTGGGGAGGAGGCATCTGACGATAATTTGTGGCATTTAGGCGAGGAGCTTGGTATCTGGGATAGGAATTTATTGGGTAGTTTGGTTGTGGAGCTTGGTAAGTGGAATGATTATTTTGGTATTGTGGAGCTGGGGTTTGGAATATTGGAGGAGGAGTTTGGTAATTTATTTGAACGTTGGCAGAATTGGGAGCAACGTTTCGATAGTGGTGAGACGGAGTCTGGTAAATTGAAGGGGGAGTTTGGTAGATAAGAGGGGGAGTATTTTGATAACTAGGAGGTGGGGTGTTTTGGTAACTGGAGGGAGGGGTATTTTGGTAACTGGGGGGAGGAGTTTGATAATCAGCTTGCGCATAACAAGCTGGGTATGATCTTTGTGAAGGTCGAGATCGACCTTGGTATGACGAGGATTTCTTTGGGATTTTCATTCCCTCACCAGAGATAGAGGACACATGCTCTCTTTTCTTCTTCAACAATCCCGAAGATCCGGACGATGCAGCAACACGGGCAATCTTCCCGGTTCTCAATCCATCTTCGATAGTCTCACCTACCTTGACTATCTCAGTAAATTTTGCTCCAACGAGCAACATGATTCTTTCATAATATTCGGGCTCTTGCACCCGCACAAACACTTCAACAATTTCTTTTTCTGACATAGGGGGTCTAACTCTAGCTGCCTCCTTTCGCCACCTATACGCGAATTCTCTGTAACTTTCGGTCGACTTCTGCTTCATCTTCTCCAAGGAGTAACGATCAGGAACGATCTCCACGTAGTAGGCGAATCGTTCGATGAAGTCCTTAGCCAAAGCGTTCCAGCTAGACCACTGTCTCGTTTAATGAGACGTAAACCATTCTAAAGCCTCTCCGCTCAGACTTCGGCTGAAAAGTCGCATTAACAAAGCTTCGTCTCTCCCAACTCCCATGAGTTGGTCGCAGTAGTCCCTCAAGTGTGCTAAGGGGTTCTCTGTTCCTCTAAAGATGTCGAATTTTGGCACCTTGAACCCTTCCGGGAGGTCCAAATTTGGATGAATGCATAGGTCTTCGTAACTCAACCCGGCGACCTCAGGAATGCAATTCAACTCCTTCATGGCTTTTCTAATTTCCTCCTTCACATCTATCTTGGCAGCCTCTTCTTTCGACCTCGACTCTCTCTCCCTCTCCTCATAGTGGTCGAGCTCTGAACCATGGACGTCATGCTCGTTGGGGATCGATATTTGAAAAGTGGTTTTTTACGGTAGTGGTGGAGCAATAGAAGGACTTAAGCCATTTAAAGGGGCGTGATAGTTTTGGGGGAAAGTCTGGGGGTTGGTATACTGGTTTTGGGGAAGGAGGGAAGTGTGTGGGTTATTAGCGTTTTGGCTGTGAGGGGGTAGGCCAGTTTGGTGGTTTGCATTGGGGGGAGGGAGTGGTGCTTGGAGGTTGGTATTTTGAGGAGGGGGTGGTGTTTGATAAGAGGCTGAGGCGTAATGGGGGTTTTGGGCTGTAAGGTCAATAATTGAGGGATTACGAGCAGGACTTGAAGGCGGGTTTTAAGCTTGTTCCACATTAAGAGGGGGAATTTGAACTGGAGGTCTTCCGTCTAGTTGACCGTTGACAGTAAAAATAGGAGAAGGCAAATCTTGTCTTCTCTGCATCTCGACCCTCATTTCAGCAATTTATTGCATCAACTGCAGGATCAGTTCATTCTGATCGGCAAGGGTGGGCTGAGCCACCACGACATCCGTAAGGCTGGTTTCTTCGTTATTATCACCCATTGTTGCTTTTCCCTTTTGTGAACTTTGATTGGGGAAGGAATCTGTAGGACCTTTAGATCTGGTGAAATAAGGATGATCGGTCAGTGTATCAACACAGATCAGTTCTAAATACCTGCAGAGGAAAACAACTCAAAGGCAAATCTGTTAGTATTAGTTCTGGACGAATAATGCAAGATATCACATAGAAAGCATATAAACACATAAGAGTTGCTTCGTTTGATAACATATTAACCCACGAATAATGGGGACTGATTTTTTGAACAAGCAGGAATTTGCTCATTTTATTTTGAGGTTGGTGACTCAGAAAGGTTAAATTGCGTTAAGCTAAGGTCTTCTTGTTGCATCTCTCGGCATCCGTTGATGTGAATACAATGTTTCCTTGTAGAATGAAAAGGGGAAAAGAAAATTTGAAAAAGATAGGGGTCGGGCCTTGAAAGGCTGCCTACGTATCCCCAAAGGAGAATTCAGGCCCTACGTAGTTCGAATACAAAGAAAATTTTCATTTTCATTCATTCATCTCTGGCGATTACAAGGAAAGTGAAAAACAGACAATAAAGCTCTGAAAGATAAAATGTGCCTCCATTCAAGCCGTTCTTCTTCCAATTGTCGCATTAGTCATGGGAGTAAATTCATATGCTTTAAGGGTAATTTTTCTCATTCCCTTCTTTCTACCGTCCCTGGAAAGGAGGCTTATAGATAATTTCCTCCTCAAGTTCCTCTTCAATAGACTCAGGTCCAGTGCCTTCGGGACCACTGTTGGTGGCCTCTTGGTTGAGGAAAGAGCATTTTCCACGTATCTTTTGAAGCCTCATGGTTATATCATTGTTGAAGGCATCATATTCCTTCCGCATAGCAACCGTCTCCTCGTTTATGATAGCATATCTTGCCATCTTAGCTGCTAACTCCGCATCTAATGCCGCACTTTTGACTTGCGCAATTGCGGTGGCTAGTTCCACTTTTGTTCTTCTTCCTTCCATTTCTCGAATCTCCTGTTTAAATTGACGTAGTTTCATCCTTAAATCCTCCTCTGTTAGCACCATCTTGATATTCTTTCTCTTTTCCATCTTAGCGACAATTTCACCTTTCCTGAGATGATAGAGTGGTGTTTTAGGATTTGGTAATGAGATTTTTCTTTTGATTGGGAAACTCAAGACTTAGGAAATTTTTGGTCGGACATTTTGGTAGTGACTTGTATTTATAATTGTGGAGGTTTCAGAATTTTTTTGAAAAGGAGCGGGCTAAAAAATGTCCTCATTCGAAGCAACATATCACATAAACAGTTAAAGCACACACATATCGCGTCCTAAACATGCATGTGACCCTTTTGTTCCAAGGGTAGGCCTAGCGAATTGAAGGACGTATATGTCTTTTTAAGCCAATTCATTATCCCCCAGAATACTTCATTAATAACACTCAAAAGTGTTTGACAAACATAATGTCAGGAAAAAAAAGTTCGAAAAGTTAATTACAAAATAAAGTACAAGTAAAGCAATCCCACGCAGGGGATGATAACAAATTCCCAACTCATCCTGATCCTTCACCAAGTCTGGTCCTCTTGGCTCACATGTCGGATTTATCCTACAAGAAAAACAGACAAGGTAAGTTATCCCCACCCCCATAGATAATTGACTCGTTTAAATCGACATATACATCCTTCAATTAAAACACATAAGTGTGATTGTCTTTTATTGGTAAATGGGCCAAATAGATACAAGATGGGCTTCTAATGGGCCCAACACGCCTTGGGTGTTGGGTCATCTTAGTTCAAAATGCTCTAAAAGTCGGGATTTGGTCTCACTCTAAGCTAGTTGACTAAGAGTGACTTTGAAAGATCGGGAAACCAAGTGGACAACTTAGGCTGGAATTCACGACAACCATTGGACGCATGACGTACCAATAAATCGCCGATCCTTCCAAAAAATGGTTGAGTATAAAAAGTTCGGCTGCGATTATGCAGAAACCGTCCTTAATATACTATACATACAATAGGAAATGCAATGACAGTTATATCAAATTTAAACACGTTAAGCACAAATAAGCAATTCAGTAATCAATCACAATTAATCAAACAGTCAAATCTTATGGTTAGAACTTAATAAACTCCCCAGCGGAATCGTCATTTCTGTTTTACTCGAAAAGATATGTAAAAGAAAAAATGACTTAGTTTTCGAAAAATCGATCAAACTTATGATTTAAGAGAAATCGAATTTCCAAAAGAACAGAGTCGCCACTTAATTTTTTTAGTAAAAATCAAGAAAAAACTTAAGGTTTTCAAAAGATTTAAACAGATAAAATCAATTGAAAATAAAAAGGGTTCGAAGTTCAATGTACATTCCGAGAAGGTGTTAGGCCCTCGGAATGCCTGCTAACTTGTGGTTGACCGGCGATTTGACTAAAAATAATTTTGACCAATTTTGAAATTTTAACTTAGTAAAAGAACTAATTTGTTTTAACTTATTCATTTATTACTATTATTATTGTTATTATAATTATCTTAAGGGAAATAGGATTAAGGGGGAATTTTCTAAAGGAAAATAAATTAAGTGTTGACAAGACAAATAAAAACAATAAAGCTAAGTATAAAATATATATACTTAAATTTAAATATATATAAATAGTGAAACGGCTATCTTTGAGAATTTAATTAAATTAAACCATGAACCAAATAAAAGTGTTAGTCAAATACAATAAAATAAATAAAGAAGGGAAAGGAAGAGCATGTCAAATTTGGGCCTATTGCTGCGTTTTGGGCCTCTTTCAGCCCATTTTCGCTCCTAAAAATCGTGATACATCGAGTGTATACTTTGCATACGGGTCGTATTTTGACCCGTTTTCTTGTATATCGGACCATTTACCAAGCGCACACAATCCTTTTGACGCCTGCAACCTGTGTTTTTATTTTTTCAAACTCGTATACTGCGTTTCTGTCTATATACTAACGTACACAGCAGGTATATCAGTGTATACAGGCCATTTTTCAGTCTGATCTTAGCTTTTCCAAAATGCATTTTCAATTTCACACCCCTGTAATTTCTCCCTTTTCATTCGAATAATATGAGGCTGACTCGAACACGATACCACTCAACGATATGCAAGGATTTGAGTCGATTAGACTCGGCCAATGTCACATATAAACAAAGTAGAGGAAAAGGATTAATAGGAATAAAAGAAATATAAAATTCAAGGCTATCAACAAAGTGATTTCTTACTACTAAGACAACACACCTTAAAATGATTACTCATGGATTTAATGGAAGAAACATTATGAACCAACAAATAAATGCCAATCATAAATGTGTCAACAATAAGGCAGACCCCCTTTCACACAGTAAGGCTATTACTCTGTAAGATAAATTCAAAGCCAAACTGTCAAGACATTATCGCCAAGGAATATCCACAACCAGTAGTAGAGAAAAATCAAATTAGAGCAACAATACTATCTTTTGATCAAAACAACTTACTTAGAGTAAAATAAATAAATAATTATAATAATTTAGAAGGAGTTGATACAAGTCACGGGTCATGACGGAATAGTGATGGAAAGATGAGTCAAAATAAAATAAACAGATGCACCCAAGCTTGGGTGAATATAGAACTCATCAATCATGAACCATGAGACACAACACAATCTGTAACCTAAAGAACGAGCAAGGATCATACACTATTTCATACCAAATGAGACAAGAACTAATTTGATAATAAACCATAGAATAGAAAAAGGAGAAAAAGGAGAAAAAGAGAAAAAAAAGAAGTAAAAAATTCGAATAAAAGTCGAGATACTAGCATGCTACACGATCTAAACTTCAAACAAGTCAAACTAGTAATTGCGAACAACTGTAAGAACCCTTATTCAATCATGTAGCAAAAACATATACTTCAAGAAGATGAGCTCCCTATCATGAAGTGTGAAAATTGAAAACAGATTGTGTCCAAACATAGCTTTTAAGAAATAGAACCATACTCGAATTTATCAATAAGCAAAGTTAACAAAAGGGGAAGAGAGTACCTTTTTCCGGGCAGCGAACAAGACAACAACGAGCTAGGATGCACCGCGACTTCAACACCAAAGGACGACTACTCTTCCTGGAAAACTCTCTGTTCCTTTAGTATATATTTTAATTCTCTTTTGCTTAAGCTTTTTGGTGTTTTTTTTTTTTGTTCTCCAAATTCCAACCGAAAAATCTTTTTTCCCTTAACAGTGAATATTATGCAACATATATAGAAGGAAAAATTAGGGTTCTCAAAAATGGGGGGAAACGGATGGAAATTTTGGACAAAATAGGGTCCATCAATTTGAATTTCGAATCCTTTCACCATTTAGGGGAGACACCATTTTTCTGAAGATTTCACCCCATTCCGAAAGAGGAATGGGGGCAGACGCGTGCTTGCTCGCTGCTGAAAACGTACAATTTGAGAGGGACGTTGGTTGCTTGCTGGACTCGGGTCGCATTACTGCTCGACTCGCTGGGCTTGAATTGGATTTTCGGGTTTGATTTTTCTGGAATTCTGGAGTTTGTACGCGAAGAAGAACGTGTAGGGGTGGGGTGTACTGTACGCTGGGTTATTGTAATGTTGTTGTATTGTAGTGGGTCGGGTTGGGTGTATTAAAGTGGGCTGGGGCGTTTTTGGGCTGGGAGTTTATTGGAATTGGTATGAAAATTGCTGAATTGTTGTTGGACTGCTGGAAAAAGGGTTGAATTCGGCCCAAAAAGGTCTTTTAAGTGGGTTTAAAGGTTAGGTGAGGAAAGAGTTTGGATTGGAGTTGAGAATTTGGCTCATTTGCTTACAATTATAGCCAATTGTATTTAGGAATGTAACCAAATTGAGCTTAATTGGTTATTCGGCTAAAATAAATAAATAAATAAATAAATAAATAAATAAATAAATAAATAAAATGAATTAATATAAATTAATTAATGAGCTTCTTAATCTTAACGAAATAAGATAATCGACTTGATTATAAACTAATTATTTCAAAAATATGAACTATTATACAACTAAACTAACTAACCAAATGTTTAAGTAAAACTAAAATATTTTTTAGACAATTTTCGAATATTCATAAAATATACCAATTATATATGTAATTATGTAAAACATATATATTATCTAAAAATTATAAAAAGTGACAAAACTATTTAAAGTAACTTGCAAACTATTTTATTTTATTTTTTTTAATTATGAAACCAATTATTTTAAAACGTTTAAAATTGAAGAAGCTCGATGATTAATCTATATTGTGGATGTCCAAAATTGGGTGTCAACACTTTGACCTTGTGCATTCCTTCAACATCATCCTTATACCTCGATTCGTGTTTGGCAAATGCTTCTATAAAGCTCTCCCTTTGGTATCGAACATGTGATGGATCCACATCATAGAAAATCGGTATGACTGTTTGTCCATATTGAGTCTTGCATTCCATGATCTTCACTAGTTCATTCAAGCACCACCTTGAAGTAGCATAATTCTTTGAGAAAACAACAAGGGCAACTTGAGACTCTTCTATAGCTTTCATGAGTTCTTCTGAGATGGAATCTCCATGCTCTAGCCTTTTATCATCTTGAAAAGTGAATATTCCCCTGTTTTTCAAACCTTCGTACAAGTGACCCATAAATGTTCTCCGAGTGTCTACACCTCTAAAACTAAGAAAGACATCATACTTCCATCGAGGACAGTACTGTGAATTACTCACAAAAGAGGAAGAAGATGCCATGGATTCAATTAAACGTCTGAAAAGAAACACAAATTGTAGCTGTGGTAATAGAAAGAAAATGAAAGAGTGAATCCTATCAGATGGCTCTCTCCTTAAACTAATTTATGGATGAAAAAAGTACATTTTGAAATTGTAAATTATGTTACAACTTGACTTAAAACAAAAGAATCAATTTTTTTTTTGGAAAAGAAGAATCATCAACAACTGTAATTAATTAAAAAAGGGAATGTATGTCGTATAAAGAGAACAATTAAAGTAGAATGTGAACCCCCCACCCCCCCACACACACAACAAAAACTTATTGAATCCATGTTGAGCCACACCCACCCCAACTTTAATAAAAAGGAAGTGGGAAAATCAGAAAGAAAAAAGTGAAAGAGATTTTATTAAGTGTTAGATCGATAATTTACAGTGCTTCATATTCGCAAACTATTTCTATCATGTTGATTCGATATGAATGGAGATTATGCTTCTTCAGTAGAACTTGGCAGTGGGGGAGAAAATATTTGAGCTTGATCTACCACTGGAAGTACGTTCGATTCCTGGAAATAGTTCCTCTCTGCTCCCGTTGCTCTGTGATGTGAGACGACTTACTATTGCATCTATCGTTCACCGGTTTTGGCACAACTTTCTTGCCTTACATTCATCTATCTGCAGTTGGATTTAGGGCAAGCTACTCATCAGAAAATGTGAAGGTAGTAATTTTATTTCATAATGGAACGTGGTATTCTGGTGTAAGAGTGGTGTTATGTCACCTTTTCTAATATGACTAGTATATATGTAGATTTGAAGAGAATGGATTATTGCATTACCAAAGGCCAAGACTCAAGTTGTTCTGCTACATAGGCGGAGTTACCAGCGTTGTTCTCGAAGTACCATGGTCCCAGTTTGCACTGCAAAAGTAATCAAAAACCAAAAGAGTGAAACTTGTTTAAAACCACTTATAATAAGTAATCAAGATATAGATATTACTTTTATAAAGATCGAAGTCAACAAGCTAGACAACAGACAGCAACATCTTATATTTCACATTTTCCTTCAAAAGAAGTATAACAGAACTGAAAGAGGTCACGAGGGAGACGAACCTCAACTTCACTCCAGCTTCCCCCACCGTCTTACATTGTGCTGCATCTTTGATTGTTTCATCTTACTCCCAATTTCCCTGCCATAACAAGAGAGATTCTTACATTTAAACACTTTGTAGCTGATAGAAGGAGAGGATTACATAAAAAGGGAGATTCTCAAAGACAGAGCTCCCACAAACATTAGAAGACAAGCAACTGGCTTCATCATGTAAGATAAAAAAGATCATATATTCTTAATTTGACATCACATCTAACCATGAATTGGCGCAATTAGTTTTGAGAGGAAAGGGCTAGTGAGTAACATTTGGTATATTAATCTAGGACTCAACATTTTTCAAGAAACAAGAAAAATCACGAGCCTTCAACTTCTGATGTAAGAGGCAAGTTAACAGGAAGACTTTACTGCTTATTTTCACCTTCACGAGGGAGAAAGAGCCTGAACTTAATGCTTAAACGAAGAACTCACACTTAATAGTTCCGGCACAAGGGTCTGAACAGTGATATATATCTGTAAGTTCTAGTTTTAATTCGGTTTCTCGATCGAGCATTATCACCCTGTACAAGATATCCATCGAGTAAGAAAACACACATTTCCAGAGGGTTGCTTTTTACTTAAGGATTTATTTATCATACTATATTTGGTTTTGGAAAGAGAGAGTTACACATGAGAAGAGAGAGAACACAAATATTACCTATATTTAAGCAAAATATCTGATGTCTGCAATGTTTCTGAAGAAACTGGCCACTCCCCGACGAATATCAGATAGTGACCTTTGTTTCTTAGAAGAGGAGCAACTGGCTTCATCACGGTGTTCACTACTGTCATATCTGCTCCTCTTTGTCCCAATGCAATGTTCTGTTGGTTCATCATTATTTTCCCTTATTTGTAACAAAGACTCAAGCTCAGGTTCATCTTTATACAGACGAAATCCAAACTTGTTGATAATATGAGTTTGGTATGTAACAGATGATGGTAGCTCCTTTATCCCAGAGAGTCCCGTCTTAATCTTTAACTCCGGCTTCATTGTTCCGAAGATAATTGGAAATTTCTCTAAACTAGAGCAAAACTCCAGATCCATATAATCAAGAGATTCCACGTTAACACAAGGAAACCTCTTAAGGCGTCCACAATTATACAAATTTAACTCAATGAGTTCTCTGGAATATCCCAGGGAATGATGAACCTCTGCAAGATTTCTACAATATGACAAATCCAAATACTTCAAATTTGGCATCCATGTGAAATCCGGTGTTTGCATTAGGCTTCTAGAGTCTCTGAGATCTAGCTTTTGTAGAAACGGCAAATGCTGTTATTCAGAACATAGAAAGAATGAGACAAAAAACAAGAATAGCCAGGTAAAAGAATCAAGTTGAGTTTTTGGAATTAGTAAGTAACATTTTTCAGTTATACCTTTTTTCCCGTCCACAAATGATGCAGCGAGCTTAAGCTGAGATCAAGATGAACAAGCTTTTGGGGTTCAAAATTTTCTGGCAATGACTCACAAGGATAGTTTTTCCAGACAAACCAATGCAAGCTATTGGGCAAATACTCAATGGAGCCATCAAGGCAATTAGAATCATGTATGCATAATATCCTAAGCCTTTGCATTATTGTCATGGCCTCTTTGCTAAAGCGTGGTCTATTAAAATTAGGAACCCAAATTGCTTCCACCGCCTTGGTCCCCTGGAAAACAAGATCATTAGTCTACCTTATATGTCTTTGGAGTATGAAAATAGAAATTAAATATTATTGCGTTGTGTATCCTACTTACCGTATTGTTGATCATCACTTCTTCGAAATCTTTGGTGAGCCATAATCTGCTACGTTCCTGTCACGCCCCGAGCCTACACCCTGGGCGGGACCGGCACTCGGAGACCATTGCTGGCCCCAAGCGAACCCTTGGCCTGGCTTTCTTAACTCAGCGGAAACCTAACTCAACAGAATAACTCAATGCAATGCAAGGTTATAAAACAACTTAACTCATAAAATCTGGCCAAAAAGGCAAC
>JAJOOS010018523.1:0-13870 GCA_029582725.1 Solanum chiquidenum | reverse complement strand
TGGGAGAGGGGAGAGAGGGGAACGAAAATATATGTATATATACAATTTTCTCTCGCTTTATACAAACACAAACACATTTTATACAATTTGCGTTTTTTGTATAAAGTGAGAGAGGCGAGTGAGAGAGCGAGATCTGGGAGAGTGGCGAGCGACATCTGGGAGAGAGGAGAGAGAGGAACGAAAATATATGTATATATACAATTTTCTCTCGCTTTATACAAACACAAACGCACTTCATACACTTGCGTTTGTATAAAAAACGAGAGAGGTGAGGGAGAGAACGAGAGTGGCGAGCGAGATTCACCAGGAGAGAGGTGAAATAACAATAATTTGCTATGTGGTACAATTAAATCAAACTATATTTATAACATTTAATTTGAATTAATAGTTTGCTATTATATACAATTTTCCCTTAATAGTATTACATCAACTTTGTTTATCTTGTATTAGAAATTTTACGAGCCTCTAAACACGTTATTACTAATTACATTATTTATGAAGAGTAATATTATATATGTCACGCCCCAAGCCTACACCTTGGGAGGGACTGACAATTGAGAACCATTGCTAGCTCCAAGTGAACCCTTGGCCTAGCTCCAAGTGAACCCTTGGCCTAGCTTACTTATTCAGCGAAAGACTTTAAGCATTAAGAAAAGAACTCAAATGCAAGATAACTCAACTGTCTCAAAGTAAACTCATAATGTTTTAGAAATAAACATTTAACTTAGCCAAAGTGGCAACTCAAAACTGAACATAAGTCAATAACAAGATAAAGACAAATGAACTAACTGAATGTCTATCTATGAAGCCTCTAAAACTGAGATGGATGTCGGGACAAGACCCACAACATCCTAATGAACTAAATACTGAAAAGCAATAAAAAGGGATCCTCCGGAAGCAAGGAGGCTCACCAACAAACTCTGGAGCTCAACTACAATCAACGATGCGCTGGATGTTGATCCTGGTTACTTGTGTCTGCATCATAAAAAGATGCAGGCCAAATGGCATCAGTACATTGAATGTACGAGTATGCGAGGGGAAATACTAAACATAACATAACCTTGAAAGGAATCTGAAAGAAACACTTACCTTGCATTTATTCAACTCATGAATAACTTAACTCAATATAAAACAACAATACACATGCAGTATATAGAAAGATTTTAAAACAGTAGAAAACAACTTAGTTCATTAAAGAAAATGCAATAACAAACTCAACTTTACTCATATAATAAAGTAATATAGTTTCTGTGGGAGTTTCTCTAACCGACAACCACCACTATGAGCCTAACTGGTGATACATCTTGCCCACGCTGTCAGAACTGTCCTATACTTTATCGTCATATAAAATGCCTTAACTAAGTGGATCCACTAGTCTATGCTAAAAAGCACTAAGAAGTCATCTAAAAAGTATGATCCTTTCTACCCATGATGGCTACATGGTTTATGGAGACGTGAGTTATCTGAACTCAAACTCGTCCCTATATATGTGCTCAATACTACTCTCAAAATACTCAGCTCATATGTTTAAAAACATAACTTATTTATTTGGTTTGAGATAATTACTCAAAACTTAGCTTAAAAGCTCTCTTGGAATCGATGTTTCCTTTCTTGCTCAAATGTGAAAACATTTACTCTTTAACTGAAAACTAGCTCAAAGGATCTTTTGGAAATCAAGGTTTCCTTTCTTCTTTTAATGTGAAAATATTTTACTCTTTAACTGAAAACTAGCTCAAAGGCTCTTTTGGAAATCAAGGTTGTCTTTCTTCTTTAAATGTGAAAACATTTTACTCTTTGGGAATACATAGTCCCGATATACTCTTTTGAAGAAATGAACTTCAAATTTTTTTACTCTTTACTCAACTCAAAACTCAGGTCTTAAAACAAAGTTGAAACGTTTGTAAAAGACTTTTGGAAGACTCTAAAAACTTCTCTTGATTTGACTCTTAACTTTCCTTGAATTGAATTATGGATTCAATGAATGTGATTTGTGATAGGAAAGATATCATTATGTTTAGGAGTGTTTTTAGATAGCTAAACATGAGAAAAGATCAAGAAATCACTGTCTGAAAGCAGGTCCGCGATGTGGAGATGTATTTAATTATTTGGTCGCGAAAATAAATTTTGAGGCAGAACGGTCTGTGACCGCTCCGCGACGCGAAGAGACTTTTCTCAAATCTGAGGAGCAGGTCCGCGATGCGGCCCCAATGCCCAGATTAGCCCGACTTTTTCCTTCTTCATTTTCCAGTCCCACTTCGCCTAAACTCGACTATTTTTCTCAAATTCTCTTTAGATTCAGATACCCAGCATATGTACCCAAGAACCTGACCTAACACAACTCTAAAACTAGACGCGATAACCTCAAGAATTCCTCAATTCAGCCCAATTCAAGAATGAAAACAAATTCAAGAAACACATATCAAGAACATCAACTTTCAACCCTTTTTCGAACGATTTCACTGAACTAAACATGATTGGCACGTGGGTGAATGAATCCAACGCTATGAAAGTCTCACATACCTCGTAGGGATCACTCCTTGACGAAATCCACAAGCGAATCTTAAAGAACTTGACGATTCTTGCTCCTTCTCCTCTTTTCTCTTCTCTCAAAACCCTAACTTAATTTTCAAAAGCGTAAACTGACCAAGTTCAGTTTAGACCCCTAAGTAATTACCAAAAATGAATTAATTAAATTGGATATGGTAAAGACCAAAATACCCTTCCAAAATCCGGTTTAGACTTTCTTTATTTGAACAGCCCAACTTCAAATGAGCATATCTCACTCATACGAACTCAGAATCGCGTAAACTCAGCGGCGTTGGAAAGATTATTCCAAGATATTTCCTATGATATCTGGAAACACACCTAAATCATCCTGAGCTAGGAGTTATGGTTGTTTGAAGTTGACCAAAAACTCAACTTAACATACTTGACAAATTTTCCAGATATTTATATTCTTTCCAAAAATGACTATTTCCAAATTTTAACTTCTTTCTAGTTCCTTCAATTAGCGAGATGTTACAATATATTTTTCACTATATTATCTAAAATAGCCCAAAAACAGTAAAAATAATAATTGATACACAGTAAACCAAAATTAGTATATATATCTACTTAACTTTTTCTCATTCACTGAAACAATTTTTCTAAATACACCTACTTAGCAATTGCTTATTATATATAAGAATACTATTACTGTTAACAATTGTAAATATTATTTACAATAATGAATACTTCTACAATTTATGGTTTTTTTTCTTATATTTACCTTATTTTACTAATTATATATGTAACACCTTAAAAATTTCCAAGTTAAGACTCGAACCATTCTTAGTCTGTGAATAAGATTTTACCGAGTAATTTTAAATTTTCTTAGGTGTTAAGGTCACAAGAGGTAACACCTCGAGTTTCAAAAAGAACTAAAGAGAAATTCGTTCAAGTCATCCTTTAGTTTAACTTTTGGGTCAACTTCAAATGAACATAATTTTTAGCACATAAAGAGTTGGGTGACCCATGAGGTATAAAATCGAAGATCTTTGAGTCCTTTTTCCAATGCCGTCAAGTTTGCTAAAATCTGAGTTCGAATGAAGGAGTTATGCCAGTTTGAGTGCAGTCTCTCTAGACAAGGCCTTTTCATTCATTTTAAGGAGGGGTATTTTGGTCTTTTCCTTACCTCACTTGCCTAACATGTTTTGTTCACCCAAATAGGGGTCTAAGCTGATGGAAATCAGTTTTATTCATTCCAAAAAGTGTTAGGGATTTTGAGAGCAAGTTCAAGAGGAGAAAGGAGAAGGGTTTCAAGCGTTCTTTCAAGAACTTGAAGAATTTCGCCAAAAACTTAGTTCTTTCGAGGTATGTAAGGCTATCATAGTGTTGGAATAGTTCGTCCTCACGCTCTACATCTACTTTCAAATCAGTAAAAGAGTAATCTAGGGTTATATCCTTAGATTTGAGTATTATTGAGATGAGTTGATCTTGAGTTCTTGATTTTTGAATTCCTATTCCTAATTATTGAATGGTTGTATATTGTGTATTGAGATTCTTGAGTTGATTCTTTCATGTCTATATTTCAGCATGAACCCTATGAATTGAGTATTCTTGAGATGAGTAGTATGGTTGAGTTCTGAATTCGTGAGTTCTGAGTATCGAGTTTTCTATATTGTTATTGAGATCCTTGAGTTGATTCGTTCATGTCTATATTTCAGCTTGAACCCTATTTTGAGTTATATTTTTTAGAATCTTTTAAAGCAACTATTTTGTCTTAAACTGGTTTTCTAAGAAAGCAAAGATGATTTTTTGAGATAGTCGAGTAAGTCATCAATGTTTAAGCAGTATGGTATCTAGATATGCCATCAATATTTATGCAGTATGACTTTCCGAATCATCAATGATTAGATCACAATATGATTTTTGATATAGTTTTGATAAAGAGTTTTCAAATATGAATTGACTAAGAGTATAATGAAAATGAAATTAAGTATTCCCAAAGGGTTAAGTTTTTACATTGAGAAAAGAGCAACTTTGATTTCTAAATGAGTTAATGAGTTCAAAGATATTTCAGAGCAGTTACCTCTTTTAAGAGGTTATTTTGAGTAATTACCTTAAAACAAAGAAAGAGTATGTTTTATACATTTGAGCATGAGTGTGTGTGTGTATATATATATATATATTATTGAGAGTAGTATTGAGCACCGATATGGGGATGAGTTCAGACAACTCAAAATCCTCACAAACTATGTATGCCAACATAGGTAAAGGATACTACTTTTTAGATGAATCTTTATTGGTTAGTGGATCCACTTAGTTGAGGTGTTCTATACCCCGACAAGGTATAAGACAAATCTGGTAGCGTGGGCGTTGTATCATCACATAGCTCATAGTGATAGTTTTCGATTAGAAAATCTCTCAAATAAGAATAAAGAGTTTATTATTGTATTTTTATACATCTTGAGTTATCATCTGTTGTTTTAAAAGCTTTATATATTGCATCTTATTTTCACTGCTTTCATATTGAGTTGAGTTGAGTTGAGTATATCTTCCCTTTCTATCAGTTCAACTATATTTGTATGTTCAGTTTTCCCCTTACATACTCGTACATTCAATGTACTGACGTCATTCGGCGTGCATCATTTTATGATGCAAATACAGGTGTTCAGGGTCATCAACAGGCACTTCGTTGAGACCATTCGCATTCCAGCCAGCTTGGGTGAGCCTTCTTGCTTCCGGAAGGCTTCACATTTACTTCTTGTTTTGTTAAGTTGTTGGGGGTTCTGTCCTGACACCTATCTGAGTTCTAGAGGCTTCATAGATAGTTTAAAGGTCGAGGAGTCTTTCATTATTTCTTTTGTTGTTAAGATTTTGTTAAATTATTTTTAGACAGCTATTGAAGTTGAGTTCAAATTGAGTTTTTAAAGTTTATTTATACATTTGGAGTTCCCATTTTTGCTTGAGTTAGTTTTCTGCTTGTAGTCAACCACGATGTGGGTTCTCTTGGGGACTAGTAATGGTTCTCGAGTGTCGGCCACGTCCAGGGTGTAGGCTCGAGTCGTGACAATATATAACTGAATGTCTATGAGGTATAACTATTCAAGTTTTCTTATTTCACTATAATTATTATTCATTAGATACTAAAAAAATTATTTTTGGATCTTTTATGCTATCAAACTAGTGTTATATATATATATATATATATATATATACACACACCCTCCCCAAATCTCAATTACAAGATTGTTGTCACAGTCCAAAATCTAAGATCATGATGACACCTACACAAACCCACCAATAGGTAAGTCAATCCTTCACCCAAAAGAATTATAAATAATAAAACGGAAGATGTAAAATAATAACGAATAAGTCTTAAAATCAACTTTCATAAAAATAGATATTAAGTGTGGAAGAATTTAAAAATGCCCAAAACCTAGAATCATCAATACAAGAACATGTAAAATCGAATACAACTATTCAATGCAACAAATGTGTCTGAATAATCAAAATAAACATGTAATAGGATAGAAAAAGCTAGGGTTCGCTTCAAAATAGACATATAATTTCTTTTGAAAATATTTCAAATTTATTTTATTTTATTTTTTACGACCCCCCCCCCACTCCTACCCCCACCCACCCCACCCCTACCCCTCCCCCACCCATCCCCTATCCCCCCCAACCACCCAGTCAAAAAATGTTTTTTTTTAAAAATATTTTAGAAAAATATTCAAATTTTCAATTATTACGCTATCCCTTCCCCTTACCCCCTACCCCCTACCCCAGCCATCCCCCAACCGCCACCCCCCGCCAATTTTTTTTTAAAAAAATAATTTCTTAAATTTTCATTTTTTTACGCTACCGGGTCATATATTATTTTCTAAAGGTATTTTTTAAAAAATATTTTTCATTCACCAACTAAGCATTAAAAAATATTTTCTATTCACCAATCATGAAAAAATAAGTTAAAAAACCAATTGTTTTCCAAGAAAACATTTTCCTTCATGCCAAACACATCCTAAAACTCTAGCTTTTTCCTGTTTCGTTTGCAAGTTAGAGTGGTGTAATTGGTCTTCTCGTTTAATTTTTTCCAAATATTGTTTAGTAATCGTATTAAGCGATGAGTTTTGTTTTGCTTGTTTAGATTTTTCATATTCAGTTTCTGCATTAGGAGACAAATTAAGGTTTAGTTTTCTTTGTTAATATAATGTATGAGATAATAACTTAGAGTACCATTTCGCAATTCAATATAAGCCTATAGTTTAATTAATTTTACATGTTTGACCTCCATGTTTAAAATTTGAGTTTAGGTTTACTTAAATTCTTGCAGTTTAGGAATAATCAAATTAGGTGAAAGTGCTTGCTTTGGATTTTCTTTTATTTTTCTGATAATCTTCTAAGGAAAAATACTTAGGTTTGGAATTCTCCAAGTCCTTGCACAAGTTTTTTTTTTTTTAAAAAAAAAACAGTTTTTGATATCTACATTATTTATAGAGCTTGATTAATTTTACATTTTTCGCCATGTGAAACCTATTTAAGGCGGAAATACCAAGTTTTTGATGGAGTGTCAATCCAAATATCTTTTTTCTTATACCTAAAAGTATTAATCATGTGGAAATTTCAATGAAAATTATGTAACACACAAATCCCTTTCACATAGAATTTCATATTGGAATAAATTTAGGAATTTTATTATTAAAAGAAAAAGGAAAATGGAAAGTTGTCTTCATATCAAATCATCAATTAAAATTCCAAGTTTACAAAATGTGAAATTTACTACTCCCTCCGTCCCATTTTATATGAGGTAGTTTGACTCGGCACGGAGTTTAAGAAAGAAAGGAAGACTTTTAAAACTTGTGGTCCAAAATGAATGATAGAAATTTGTGTGGTTGTAAATCATTTCATTAAGGGTAAAAAAGACATTTTATAGTCAAATTGTTACTTAAAATATAAATGTGTCATTCTTTTTTTGACTGACTAAAAAGGAAAGTAAGTCCTATAAATTGGGACAGAGGGAGTAGTATTTTTCTTGTCCAAACACATGACAAACAATCAAAACACAACAATACCTTTTCATCCAAAAAAAAGAGTAGTTCACAATATGGTTTTTTCTGATAATTTGCAGCAATTGTGGTAATAGTGTAAAGCCAAATTGTTTTTCTTTTGGAACTAATGATTAGAGGAAAGTTCATTTGGCTATTTGTTTCAACAATCAAAATTTATCGCTACTAAACACTTGTGATTCCGAATAAAATAGCTCATCCAATCTCGCCTCATTCACATACAATGATGCAATAAGACACTTGTTATGCGTATAATAAGTTTTTCCACATTCACATACAATGTTATCGGGGGATGGACTCATAAGAGCCTCCGTGAATCATTCTTCTATCTCAGATCACAAATAGTATAATATTTCAACAAACTGAATCCTCTACCTAAATAACTCTAAATGTCAAATTTACACGCATCATTTAATCAGTTACCTTGAGAATAATATGTGTTCACTGTCCAATCAACCCCTCCCTGCATTACCATGCCGTTGGTTTCTGAAGTATCTAAGAAGTAGCTGAGCCTGCATATGTATGCGGTTAGAATACGTGGATTAGATTAGAAAGGAAAGTGAGGTTTCTGCAAAATCATCCTACCTTTTCTCTTGCTCTTGGGGTGCCAGACTGTGCCAATGCCACTAACGGAGGTACAGCTCCTTCGTGGAGAACCATGTTGCAGAAATTACTACTGTTAGTGCATAATTGCAACAAAGTGGCTGCTGCATTCTCCTTACCTCTTGCAGAACCGAGCTCAATAACCTCAACCAAAACAGGAATCCCTCCTTCCTGACCAATTGCTTTTCTTCCCTCGTGAATTGTTGCGAGGTTTGATAAAACAGCAACAGCCTTGTCAACCATCCCAGCAGCAGGGTCCATCAACTCTACCAGAAACTTAACAGCACCAGCCTGCACAACGCGAGCCTTGTTTTCATGAAGTATTGACAAGTTAAACAAAGCTGTTGCTGCATCATTCTTGCCCCTAGGAGTTCCATTTTCCAATAAATCCACAAGAGGTTTGAATGCTCCAGCCCTCCCTATCTTCATCTTGCAATCCTCAATCGATGAAAGGCTAAAAAGTGTAGCAGCAGAGTTTTCTTTAGCCTCACCACTCCCCGTGTGGAGGACATGAATCAGAGGTTCAATTGCATTAGCATTTGCAATTGAACACTTGTTGTTGTCATTAATTGATAAGTTGAGAAGTGTGGTTACAGCATTTTCCTGTACTTTCATGTCTTCTGAATGAAGTAAGTTGACCAACAAGTTGATGGAACCACAGTTTGCTATTACAACACGATTATCCATATTGTGCTTGGCAAGTAATCGGAGTTCAGCTGTCACATCTCTTTGCACATCAATGGAATTGCTATTCAAATCCTGAATCAGCTTCCTAACTTGCTCCTCAAGTTCCAAAGGATCAGCCTTTCTTTCAACCACAGCAGAAGAAACTATTATAGGAAACCTCTGAGAAGGTCTATGCAAGATGGATTGATTTTGAACTCTTGTCTCCAGCATGGATTGGAATTCCGTCTCCTTTCGTAGAACAGATAATGGAGCAGCAGGTTGGGATTCTGATACATCCTCTGCTGACCTTGAGAACACTTCATTTCCATTGCCAGGAATTGTTGGTGAAAAGTTTGAATTAGATAGTGTGCTGGATGCCGAGGTGGTTCGATTATGACCTACAAGCGAGTGTGAGTTTGTCTCTCCAGAGTTGCCCATCCGTTCTTCAGAACTCTTAATTGATATCCTTTCAACATCCAGACCAAGCATATTATTAGCAACTCCAGGTAAAGAATCACAGGGATGGGATGGAGATGGTCCTTCTCTTTGGTTTATACTTGATGAAATCAAACTCATCCTTGGAGAGGTTAAAGAGAGCAGAATTGGGCAACGAAGAGACTTTTGTTTGAAGGGTATATCATTATGTCTTATGTAATTTTACTTTAATGACAAGGAAATTTGAACAAAAGAATTCAAATCTGTGTCAATATTGTTCACCTCTAACACTACCTTAAAACTGTATAAGCAAATTATGTGAACTTCCTTGCTTTAGATTTTCTTTTATTTTTCTGATAACCTTCTTAGAAAAGTACCAATTCTTAGGTAGTTTGGAAATTTCCAAGTCCTTGTACGAGTCCTTTTTTGATTTTTCATTCGCTTTTTATGTCCACACATTAGACTGCTGATTAATCTAGTTTTTGGCCGCGTGAGATGTATTAAAAGCGAAAACACCAGGTTTTTGATGGAGTGTACCTCCAAATATCCTTTTTCTTGCACCTAAAAGTATTAATATTGTGGAAATTTCAATGGAAGTTACTTAACACTCAAATCCCTTTCACTTCGAATTTTCATATTGGAATAAGTTAATTCTGAATTTTATTATCAAAAGAAGAAGGAAAGTGGAAAAGTCAAGCAAGGTCTGCTATTGTCTTCATATCACATCATCAACCAAAATTCCAAGTTCACAAAATGTCAAATTTACTGCTTTTCTAGTCCAAACACATGACAAACCATCAAAACACAAAATAATACTTTCTTCATCCCAAAAAAAAAATAGTGGTTCACAATTTGGATTTTTCTGAAAATTTGCAGCAAGTGTGTTAACAGTGTAAAGCCAATTTATTTTCCTTTTGGAACTAATGATTAGAGGAAAGTTCATTTGGCTATTTGTTTCAACGATCAAAATATATCACTACTAAACTCTTCCTATTCTGAATAAAATATCTCATCCAATCTCACCTGCATTCACAGACAACGTTTATAAGTGATGCAATTAGACACTTGTTACATGTATAATAAGCTTTTCACATTCACATACAATGTTATCGGGGGATGGACCCATGAAAGCCTCGGTAAAATCATTCTTCTATCTCAGCTCACAAATATTACAATATTTCAATAAGTTGAATCCTCTACATAAATAACTCTGAATATCAAATTTGCATGCATCATTTAATCAGTTACCTTGAGAAAAATATGTTTTCACTGTCCAGTGTATAAATCAGACCCTCCTTGTATTACCATGCCATTGGTTTCTGAAGTAGGTAAGAATTACATGAGCCTGCATATGTGTGTTGTTAGAATACTTGAATCAGAATAGAAAGGAATGTGTGAGGTTTCTGCAAAATCATGCTACCTTTTATCTGGCTCTTTTGGGGTGTCAGGCTGTGACAATGCCACTAACGGCGGTACAACTCCTTCCTGGAAAACCATGTTGCAGAACCTACTACTGTTAGTGCATAATTGCAACAAAGTGGCTGCTGCATTCAACTTACCTCTTGAAGAACCGAGCTCAACAACCTCAACAAGAACAGGAATCCCTCCTTCCTGATCAATTGATTTTCTTCCCTCGTGAATGGTTGCTATGTCTTTTATTTTCCTCATTTAGATTGATGTTGAACTAGTTATTCATTTAAATATGTTTCAGCCACCACTTCAGTTTTCACACGACTTCCCAAGATATGCTATGCCAAGGGTTGGGATCACTTGTGGTTCCAAGTACAGTGTCTCCGCCAGGGAGTAGACCTGGCCATGAAAAACATGGTATCAGAGTCCTAGGTTGAAGTGTCCTAGGATGTCTGAAAAGCCGCATCTAGTAGAGCCATTTTTATGGGTGTGACGCGAGCTACACTAATAAGGAGGAGACGACAGGATGTTTAGGAAATATTTCCCTTCTTTCATATTCTTGTTCTTGTGATAAAGCTTAACTCTATTTACCTCTTCTAATTTGTGCTGATGTGTATTTTCAGATCATGCCTCTACGAAGAGCCATTGTTCGTACGATGCAAACCAGAGGCAAAGGACGTCCCACTAGGAAGGATGAAAACCCTCAGGTACAACAAGTTCCCGTTGAACCAAGAGGTCCAAATGCACCTGTTGTGCAGCCACCTCAGGCTGATGTTACTAATGTTGAGTTTCGCAACACCATCCATATGTTGGCTCAGGCTATGATAACTCACGTTGACCGTCAAAAAGCAGCCCTTGCGGGCTCCTCAGGTGTTCCCGACACTTCCAGGATTCGTGAATTTTTCAGGATGAATCCATTTGAGTTCACAAGGTCAAAGCTGAATGAGGATCCATATAGTTTTGGTGATGAGATTCTAAAGATCTTCCAGATGATGCATGTTGGTGATGCAGAGAGTGTTGAGTTGGTTTCTTAGAAGCTTAAGGATGTTGCAAGGATATGGTATGATCAGCGGAAGAAGAATATGGGTGAGAATGCACCACTCCAATGTCGGAGAGTGTTTGAAGATGCCTTCACGGGCATTTCTTTCCTCGAGAGTTAAGGGAGGCAAAGGTAAGAGAGTTCCTCAACCTGAAGTAGGATTCTATAAGTGTAAAAGAGTATATCATTAAGTTCACTTATTTGTCACTCTATGCTCCGAAGATGGTAATTGATATGAGGAGCACGATGAGTTTGTTTGTATTGAGATTCTCGTAACTTTCGAGCAAGGAAGGTAAGGCAGTGATGTTGATTTGGGATATGGATATAGACAGACTAATGATCCATGTGTAGTAGGTTGAGGAGGGTAAGTTGAAGGATCGGGAAGAGTTTTGAAATAAGAGGGCCAAAACATCAAACCATGAGTCCAGCCAACAGAGGACTGAAAATGGGAATCAATCATCTTTTCAATGGAGGTCATCTGGACCAGCTCTGTCTTTAGTTAGTTCACCTGTACCCAAACCTTGGAATGATCAAGAGGGGGAGGGAGTTTGGCTCTCACAGGTCAGTGTTGCCTAGGGATACACTCCTTACACGGGATGCAGTAAGTGTGGAAAGAATCATCCAGTGAGTGAGTTTATGGTAAGAATGGGTGCTACAGGTATGGTTAGGTAGGTCATATACTCAAGGATTGCCCCTCTAAAAGACAAGGCAATGGAGGTAACATAACTCAGTCTACTACATCATCAGCTCCAGCAGGCCCAAACTTTCAGAAAGGCACCACTTTTGGTGCAAATGATAGTCAAAACCGCTTTTATGCCTTGTCTTCTCATCAGGTTCAGGAGAATTCTCCCGGTGTTGTTACTGGTGTGTTAAAAGTTTTGTCCATTATGCTTTGTTAGACCCCGATGCTACCTTGTCTTTTATGACTCCTTATGTTGCTGTAAAGTTTGGTTTCAGTCCTAAGCAACTCTTAGAACCCTTTTTTGTTTCTACTCCCTTTGGAGAGTCAGTTATGGCTAGACAAATATATAAGAGTTGCACTATTTCAGTCCTTCGCAAAGATACCACATCTGATCTTGTAGAGTTAAATAAGGTAAACTTCGATATTATTATAGGCATGGACTAGTTACATTCTTGCTATGCCTTAGTTGACTGTAGAACTAGAGTTGTAAAGTTTCAATTTCCTAACGAGTCGGTCTTAGAGTGGAAGGATAGTTCTACCGTGCCTAAGGGTCTTTTCATCTCATATCTTAAAGGCGGAAGGATGATCTCTAAGGGTAATCGTGACCATCTACTTTGAGTTAAGGATTTTAATTTTAAAACCCCATCCCTTCAGTCAGTTCCTGTGAGTTTCCATAAATCTTTTTCGATGATCTTTCTGGTGTCCCTTCGAGATAGACTTTGAGATAGATACTCTTTCTAATACGTAGAGATGGCTCCAAGCCTCCAGCCTAGTGGCAGAGGTAGAATTTTTAATAAGGGGTTCAAAATCTGAAAAAGTAAACAGACAAACTAACCGAAGAGGGTTCAACATCTACTATATATACATAAAATATAATTTAACCATGTATAAATAGTAATATTTTCCGTCGAAGAGGGTTTACATGAACTCCTTAATAGTATGTTGGCTCCGCCCCTGCTCCAGCCGAGTTAAAAGAGTTGAAATATGGTTCCCCATGGGGTGCCCTAGTCCTTTTTGCACGTAAGAATATATGGTTCTCTCCAAATGTGTATCGACTATTGCCAGTTGAATAAAGTCACCATTAAGAATAATTATCTCCTTCCCAGAATTAATGACTTGTTCGACCTGCTTTAGGGAGCCAGTTGTTTCTCTAAGATTGATCCAGATGCGGAAAGTCAAACCAAATATTATCAAATTTTAAAAATGTACACTTAAAACTAGAGGTGTGCATTCGGTTTTTCGGTTTGGTTTTATACTATTCGGTTTGGATTTTCGGTTTTTGGTTTTGTAAAAGTGTAATCCAATCCGATCCAAAATAAATTTGGTTTGGTTTGGTTTTCCTCTATTCGGTTCGGCTTTTTTCGGTTTGGTTATTCGGTTATATCAATAATTAATAACATATATAACCAAAGTAATAATATTTAATCCCTTAAATATACTTTCTAATATAAATCATAAGTAAAACTTAAAACACAATACTTATAAGTA
>JAJOOS010018522.1:0-15055 GCA_029582725.1 Solanum chiquidenum | reverse complement strand
TTCAGCTTAACATATGTCTATATATATATATATATATATATATATATATATATATATTCTACCTATACTTTCAAATAGTTACCTAGAGCTATGCTAGAAATCTACCTAGAGCTATGCTAGAAATCTACCATCAAATAGCATCTTTGTTATTAACAAAGCTTTAACAGTACCTTATTGACATGAAGAAGATATTGAAGATATATCCAGAATTAATATGTATTTTATGAAGACAACATACGAAAGTAGTACTTTGCGATTTTAATTTGTTAGACCTATTTTTACTTACGATGGAGTTTTAAAAAAAGTAAAAAAGACTCTTAAATTTATTGTCATAAATTAAAAATATGTTACATGTATGAAAATGTCTTTTAATTTTGTGGTCTAAAACATATGATCTAGAAAAATAGCGTTGCTAAAAATCAGAGAAATATTCTTTTGAAAGTATGATAAATAAATCGAAGTGGATGGAGTAACCGTTCTGTAAGGAGTAAACAACTTTTTGTTCTAAATATTCATTATAATTATCTTAAATCAATATTATGATAAGATCATTAATTAACAGGAGGGTAACAAGAAAATATGGACATTATAAGATGCTACTATTTTCTAATTATAACAAAGTTACATATTTTAAGGATCTTATATTGTGTAATTGTGTTTTCTAGTTGATGCAATCAGATAATAAGAGAAATATCATGTTGTCATCTTTTCCATCCCTATACTTAATTCATTGAATATGTAACCACTAATTGGGTTAAGCCTAAAAGTAATGTTTATTATGCGTACGTAATAATTATTACTATTTCATAAAAAAATTGGGTTTAAAGCTTTGTTATTAAATAATTACATTGTTAAGATTTTCACTAACTTAGTTCAAAATTTGAATAGGTAAAATACATTTAAAAGAAAATGTAATTCAACAACTACTGTATATACATAAAGAAAATCTATTAACCATAAATATACAACATATATATAAAAAAATTTAATCATAGGGGCTTTAAACAAAATGATTTACTTATTCACAACCCACCTTCTATATAAAGGCGAAAATGTCTCTCACTAAATTTGTAAACCTTCTCTTTTTAGGAAATCACACTCGCTTATAAGAAATGGGTTTAAAAGGCAAGTTGATCTCTCAAATAGAAATGAAGTGTTCTGGACATTTGCTTTATGAGCACTTCAAATCAAATCCACACAAAACATCTGCCATGTCTCTTGATAAGATAACAAACTTCACAATTCATAAAGGTCAATTGGGAAAAACTAACTTTGTTGTTAGCTGGAAAATTATTCTTGGTAAGTCACTTATTCATTTCATATTTCGATCAACTTCGGTAAAAGTGAGCAATGAATTAGTTTGCTCTTCCTTTTTTAATTTCGTAATGCATTTTACATCTTTATGTGAAAATAAAGATCAAAAGAAAAAATAAGTAGGGAGAGAGTATTATGAGAAGATGGCTTTACACATATTCTAAAAGTTTACATCATTTTATATAAAAGTTGGGAGATTAAAAGTACTAACACCTAGTTTCAATTGGTTGAAGAGTACATAGAGTACCGTTAATGATTCAAAATATTCTAAAAGAGTCCAAGAAATCATAATCAACCAAAAATGTTGATTCTTCAAATGGTAAAAGTTCATAAAAAGGACAGAGTAAATACCAATATTTTTAGTTAATGGTCACAAAGAAATTCTCTAGATAAAATTCTTGCAGTATGTTCATTTAGAGTAAGAACCCCTAAATTAAAATTCTAAAAAACAAATAGAAGTTTAGATTATAATGTTATTTTTAAATAACATCATATTTCACTGGGTGATTTATTACAATAACTTAAGTGTGTATATATATCATATCATATATCATATATTACTAAAAGTGGGAACAAAAAAAGTTTAAAATTGAAATACTAAAATATCCCTGTAAAGTTAAGTTACTACAATACTGTCATAAAAAATTATTCTTTTGTAAATACTAAAAATTAAACATTCATTAATTTTGATGTACAAAAACGTTACAATTTACATGATAAATAGCTAATAATCACTAAAATAATAAATCTCTTCTACTTTTTTTCTCAAATAATAAATAATTATTAAGGTACAATTACATCTTTTCCTTCTCTTCGTTTTCATATTAGCCTCATTGTATCTCTATACTAAACAAAAAATAATATACAATATCTAATAAATTAAATATTAAATAATAATTGGATCATATTATTATATTATATAATAAAAGTGAGAAGATTTTATAATGTTACAAATTCATATTTTTATCCATTAGTTACCTCAGTTTTTAGTAGTTGCCTTATTTACTCATAAATAATAAATAATTATACCTTAAATATGTTATGTAACAGCATATCATTAATCCTCCAAGACCTCAAATACATTCTTTATAATTATCTTTTATGAGTGACATATTCCTCTTCTTCCTATAACACCGATCCCCCCACCCCTCCCCTCCCCACACACTTTTTCTTATATTTTAGGGTTTCTTTCTTCCATTTTTTGTGATTAATCTTTTTCTCTTCTTTAGTTTTTAATTTTCTTTAAATATTAAGGGATAAGGGTCTGAAAAATACCTCAACTTTGGTCGGATTTGTTGTTGCGATACTAAACTTTCATAAGGACCTATTAACTCCCTAGACTATTTAATACCATATTTTTTACCCCCTAAACTATTTAATAGTATATTTTAAAGGTATATATGTGCCCACGTGGACACATTATTATTTATAATTTTGCATTATTTTTTATGTCCACGTGGGAAAATATATATGTTTAAAATACGGTATTAAATAGTCTAGGGAGGTAATAGGTCCTCATGAAAGTTTAGTATCGCAACAACAAATCCGATCAAAATTGGGGTATTTTTCAGACCCTTATGCCAAATATTTACTTTCATAACTTATATCTAATTACTTATTTCATTGCTATTTTTAATATTCATAACTCTCTTGTTTTTTATATTCATAACCCTCAATTATTTCATTTAAAACTTTAAGATATCTTTTGGTATTCCTCCGTTTTTATCTATATAATTCATCTTGTTTATTTCATGACACCCTTACCCAAAAGCATCATTTTCATTATGTAGTTAGAATAGTGAAACGCTTATCACTATTTTATTATTTGATTCATATTTAAGTTTGACTTGATGAAGAAGACTCTTGAATTTTGGTTGGTTGTGAGTGAAGGTGTAGCCAAGAACTCGAAAAATTATGTACAAATTATATATATTTCTTTTTTCATCTATAATTTTATGATTAAAGTCTTAAGAAGAATATGCATGTTGTATTTTTTTCTTTTTTCTTTTTTTCTTTTTTCTTTTTTATATCTTCTCTCTATTAGACTTATTTAATTTAATTTTCTATTGACTTTTAATTGTTGCAAGTTTTTTATTTATGCTCAAATTAGTCATTTGTAACTTTATTGTTTACTAACTACTAACCAAATTTCAAACCATACAGGTTTTAATATAATTTAAATTGTTCTAAAAGATCTATAAAAAATTACATGAGACACACAACGCATGTAGCCAGAAACTAGTATTTAATAATCATAAGAAACTGATTGGTCTAATATTTGGAAGGAGTGATAATTTAGGATAGAAGAAGTTCTCTCATATGATTTATTTACAAATTTTGAAACTGAAATGATACAAATTATAAGCCCCACTTTGTGCAAAGCCCTCCTCACATTTTCTACTTTTGTTGTGAAAAGTATTGTCTATGTAATATGTGTGAAGAGAAAATCATATATATTTCAAAGTGAATGTATGTTCAAAATATGTATCCATTTTAGTAGTGGAAAGTTGAATGACGCTTGTACAAGATTGAATTTTAATTTTCAGTCATTCCAGATAAAAATTAGCGTGAGTCACATTTTACCTGTAAAACATACCTCAGAGTAACGAATTATAAAACGTTACTGACAATAATGTTTTTGTGTCTATTTACTTTATTAGATTTTTGTCTTTTTGTCATTGAATTTTTTTGAATAAAATATAACCTAAAACGTTACTGTAAAAATATATTTATACTAGCATGTTCATTTATATGTACATAGTGTGTGTATAATGATAATTTATGAACTTTAGTGTGTGTACTTTTTCTTCTTTTGTATTCTCAATTTATTTGGTTTGACAACATGAGAAAAAGAGAGGCATTTCAAACAAGTCCTACACATAGACGATGAGAAAAAATCAATCACTTTCAATTTCAATGAAGGATATATGAATGAACTATACAAGTCAATGGCACTTACATTGACTGCAGAGGAAAACTTTATCACTTGGACTCTTGTGTATGAGAAATTGAATGAAAATACTCCAGAGCCCCTGGATTTTATGGAGTTTCTTATTGGTCTCATCAAGGACCTTGAAACTCACCATGTTGGGAAATAGATATCATTCTCCATTCCTAATAACATGATGAAGTATTATGACTATCCTAAATCTTTGTTAATAAATAAAACTACTTGGTGTGATATATGTTTTAGGAGCTTGATGAAGTATTAGTTCTATTGTAATTCTCTTTATGAATTAATAAAACAGTTTGGTGTGATATATGTATTCTTGATTTGTGTGCGTAGGCGTGTTCAATGTTAATAATACATATATGATGGGCTTTTCAAGTGCTTACACAAATTTAGATGGAAATATTATGGGAATTTTTTCAAAATGTCAATATTTTAGCATTTAATAGGAACCCTTAGCCACATTTTCAATATTTATTAAAAATATCAATATTTTAGTTTGTTATGTATCTAATTCACATTGTTTTTATTTATTTTAATTGAAAGATTACAATTATTTAATAATAGAAAGGAGAAATTTAGGGGAGAGAATATTTTTAAAAAGGAACATATCACTTAAAATACTCATCCATTACAAATTCAATATTTTTAAAAAGCCACATATCACTTAATATCTCTCATCTAAACATAAAAAAGAAAATCTAAAAAAAAATCCCAAAAAAACCAAACCCTTTGTCTTCTTCATCATTCTCGCATGAATTTTGGCGACGGCAGCAATGGAGAATCAAAAGGTTAAGCTAATGTGTAGCTACGGTGGAAAAATTCAACTTCTTCCTCACGATCATCAACTCTCCTATGTTGGTGGCAATACCAAAATTCTTTTTGTTGAAGTGAATTCAATTAAATTTGCGTTTTTTTCTGTTTGACAAGAAGATTTTGAAAATGAGTATAATTTCGTTGACAACAACTTTGGAGAACGAATTCTCAACTGGAACTTCGATATAATCAGTGAAATACAAAATCGATCAAGTATTCATTAACTGTTGAATCATTAATTTGTTTGGAAATTTGGAAATGAAAGTTTTTTTATTTTCCTGGGTAATTATAATTTTTTTGGATGACGAGGAAGAGTTTTACTAATGCACAAGTGAATACAGATTTTGATTTGAATTTGGTGGAAAAAAAAAAGAAACATAGCAGACGAAAAAGAAAGAGAGAATCAGAGAAAGAAGGTTGTAAAAATTGTATGCATACCAAAATTGTATTCATATTAATTTTTGTTTGTCAATTGTTTTTCTTTTACTCAACATTTGTATTTTTATTAAGAATATTATATTTATTTTTTAGTTTGTAGTCATTCCAATAGGTCTGCCAAATGAATTTGTATTTCTTAAGTATAAGTATATCATATTTCTTTTCACAGTTAATTTGTATTATTTTTTTAGAATATTGCATACTTCCTCAACTGATTGTATTATTTCCACTTTGTATGCTATTTTTTCGAGAATCTTGTATTCTTTCTTAAACCGTATTCATATGTAATGATTGGATTATATTCAGATAGAATCCGTAATATTTTTGTAATACAAATAATAGAATCCGTAATATTTTTGTAATACAAATAATAGAAAAAGATATTTGGCAGTCATATAATACAATTTTGATCACCGAGATACAATTTTTAGTTTTCACTATGAAAGAAAAATATCAATTTCAATTTGAATGGTAAAGTGAGCACGTAAAATATAAAAGTTGTTGGTATACAATTATGATGAAAACATAGTAAAAAAGAAATACAGACTTGTTGGCATTGAAATTGATATTGAAATATAAAAATGAGCACAATAAATACTAACTTCAATTGAAATACAAAAGTAACTTTGTTAGTATACCATTATGATGAATGCAAAAATAAAAAGAAATACAAACTTGTATGTATACAATGTAAGAGTTAAATACAAATTGATCGATCACAGTAAAATATTCACCTCAATATGATATTCAGTTTCAATTTCAATGGTAAAATGAGCACATAAAATACAAAAATTGTTGGTATACAACTATGATAAAATATAGTAAAAAAGAAATACAGACTTGTTGTCACTGAATATTGAGATTGAAATACAAAGTAAGACTAAGATACAAAATGAGCACAATAAATACTCACTTCAATTGAAATACATATATGATTGTATATTGGTAGACCATTATGATGAATACAAAATAAAAAGAAATATAAACTTGTATGTATACAATGTGATATTGAAATGCAAAATGAGCAAAATAAAATACAAAATTTGTCTTCATTTGTGTTCTGAGTGGTCGATGATTGTGAGGTCGGTGGCGCAAAGCACCCGATGCCACCATTCCACCGACACTGATTAATAGCAACAACCGGTGACCAAATCTGTCGACCAGATATTTACTTCAACAAAGAAGATTTTGATATCGCCGCCCGCCAACATAGGAGCGTTAACAATAATTGACCTAAGACAAAGAATAAATGGAAGAAGATCATAGAAAGCAAAAATCAAACACCTTCTGTGCATCTCTAGATATACCATATCCACTAAAATACATCTGACCAACAAGGACCGGCATGTTAGCGTCACCATCTTTCACCTCCTTGAGAGTATCGTGGAACCACCGCTTGACACAGTCAACCACCACGTCAGCAAGAGGTAGCTGTCGCTGGTTCGACGAAGAAATATTGGAATTGGAGTTAGACCTCAGCCATTGGAGAGTGATTTAAAGGTTATGAAACCCTAAACGAGATTTCAACTACAAACAACAAATCTAAAAAATTTAAATAAAAATAAAATCAGTAAATAAATCTACAAATCGGATAAAGATGCTTACTTTAATCAAAGGGATTGTTGTGAATATCTTTAGAAAAATATTTTTCAATTTTTGAAAAAAAAATATCAAAAATGAGGGGAGGGAGAGTGAGGCGGGAATTGAAAAATGGAGAAGAATTGGAAGAGGTAAATCTGAAATAGAGAAAATATTTATTTTTTTTAAATATGAGAGAAAGAGTTGGAAAACGTGTAATTAAGATGAGAAAAAATAGGAAGTAAATTAGGATACACAATATTTTCTAAAATAATGACATTTTGACATTTTTACTAATATTTATAAAGTATGGAGGTATTTACTAATTATGTTAGGCTTTATGACTGGTTTGCTAATTTTCTCAATTATTATATGGACAAAATTGGTTCGATACTTTTTTTCTTAAAAATTATTTTTTTGGTTAATTTAATTTGTATCCTATTAAAAGAATTATAAGTTATTATTTAATTTTTAAAAGAGACAATTTTTTAATTGTAAATTGTAATTTCTGTAATCATTTTGATGTTGTGCAGTAAAATATTCATAACTAATTATTCAAAACAAACAAACACCTACAATTTAATATTTAGAAAGTACTACATATACAAACATCCTTACCATATCTACTAGATCTCACTATAAATAAAAATAATTAGATAATCATTCATCACTTAGTAGTTTCCTACTAGATTTCCTCACCTCTCTCTCTCCACCCTCTTTCTCTCTTTGTCTTTCCTCATATTCTCTCTCTCTCTCCTCGATACTATTTTAACTTTGACTTTGATTGTATTTTTGCATGTAACACCCCAAAAATTTCTAAGCTAAGGCATGAACCATTCTTTATTTGCATGTAAAAATTGAATCATGTGATTCTTAAATTACTTATATGTGTAAAGGTCATTTTTTTGGTGTTTGAATGGATTTGGATATGACTTAAGGTCACAAGAACAACCTAGCACAAAGTTTAGTTGAAAACTTCATTACTAATTAAGTTTTGACATAAGATTCTACTTAGGTCAACTTCAAACGATCATATCTCCCAGCACATAATAAATTAGGTGGTTGATGACCTACCAAATTAAAGGTATTTGAGTCCTCTTTCCAACACAACCAAGTTTGCCTTATTTCATGTTCGGAGTAAAAAGTTATGACCGTTTTACCAGAGACTCCCATACCAAAGTTTTCTGAGTCTGTGAATGACGACTCCAATCGATAGGTCGTAGGTTGAACGAGGATCCATCCTGTCAAGTACTTGGTAGAGTGTTGGGAGTCAACTTTTGCGATCCAAATCCTACAGATCCAACTGACGGGCCGTAAGTCCACCTATGGGCCATCGTTTGGACCCATAAATAGACTTTTGAGCCTTAAAAATTCAATATCAATTCCACTGATGTAATCTACGGTCCGTAGGGCAAACCACGAACCGTAGATAGTCCCGTGGATAGTTTTTGTTGGCTTTTAAATAGGGGTGGTTTAGTCTTTTTACACACCCTCTAAGTCTAACCCACAATGTTTTTGTAACATCCCGCCTTAGAAAGATCTAAATTTAGAAAGAAGTAAGTTGGAAAGAGCCAAATTTAAAATTTTACAAGTTATGCTTAAGTATGAATTTCGGATCAATTTCAGACGACCATAACTTTCAGTACAAGATGAGTTAGGTAAGTCATCATATAACAAATGAAAGGTCTTGGAATCCTCTTTACAACGCCACCGAGTTTTTAATAATTTTGAGCTCGTATGAGGGAGATATACCCGTTTGAAGGTAGGTTGTCCAATTAAGGAAAGTTACCTAAAATGTGAGGGGTATTTTAGCCTTTTCCTTACCCAATCATATCAAAATATTTTTAGTAATATTTTGGGGTAAAATCTGATTTGGGTCATTTTTACAAATCCTAAATTGTGCTTAGGGTTTTACAAGAGAGTTCAAGAAGAGAAAAAGAAGAGAAAAGAAGAACGAACAAGGTTTTCACGAATCAACGATTTATTTCGCCATATCGAGGTATGTAAGCTTTCATAGTGTTGGATTCGTTCATCCACACGCCAATCATGATTTACATATTTGAATTACATCCACAAGATTGAGTATATTTGAGTTCTTGATAAGCATTCTTTAAGTGTTGCTTTCGTTCTTAAATTGGGATGGGTTTGATGAGTTCTTGAGAAAAATGTATGAGTTTGAGGGTTGTTTTTTTAGTAGATTTTCATGTACTATTGTTAGGTATTTGAATTAGAGTGAGTTGAGAAGAAACCATTCAATTCTAGGTGAATTAGAGCCAAAAATGGAAGAAGAAAATTTGTTGGATTGTTTGGGAGAAGGGCAAGGGAGGTGCGCCCCAGATGCGCCAAGAGGGCTGGGGAGGCGCGCCTGCAGTGCGCCAGAAACCATCCCAAGTCAATGGAGGGCTGGCGCACCGCGCCAGGGATGCGCGAGCAGCGTTAACCCATTTTTCCTTCCGTCCTTCGATCCGTACTTGTTTCTTTGAGTCGAGCTTTCATTTCTTTCTTAATCCTAGCTATTTAAATTACATATAAACATCGAGAGATCATTCAGAACCTTGAATTCACAATTCAAATTCAAGGTAGAGTTAAGAGTTAAATCTTGAGAGTTCTTTCGAGTCATTTTGAGAAGTCTTTTACAATCTTTTAAACTTGTTTTAAGACTTGAGTACTTGAGTTAAGGAAGAGTAAAGTTGAGATTCATTTTGTTAGAATGAGTATATGGGAACTAAGTATTCCTAAAGTAAATGTTTTTACATTTAAGAAAAGAGGAAACACGGATTTCCAAAAGAGTTCACGAGGAGTTTTGAGTACTATCTCTTTTAAGAGAAACCTTTTGAGTAATAATCTCAAAGTTGAGGAAGACGAAATGTTTTTAAAAAAATATGAGCTAAGTTATATTTTGGGAATAATATTGAACGCCGATATGGGGGGAAGTTGAAACAACTCACAACCCCCATAAACCATGTAGCCAACGTGAGTAGAAAAGGTCATACTCTTTAAGAATAGCTTAGTGGATCCACATAGTTGAGGAGTTCAATACCCCGACAAGATATAGGACAATTCTAGCAGCATGGCGAGACGTTGTATCATCACATAGCTCATAGTGATGGTTGTCGGTTAGAGAATCTCCCAAACAGAGTTTCTCTTGTATTTTTACATACAAACTGAGTTATATTGTATTTTCAGTACATTGAGTTGTTATCTACTATTTTAAAAGCTTTTCTTTATATCGCATTATTGTTATCGCCTTTATATTGGGATGAGTTGAGATTGAGTTGAGATTGAGTTGAGGTTGAGTTGAGGTTGAGTTGAGGTTGAGTTGAGTTGAGACGAGGTTGAGTTGTTTCTTCAGTTCCGGTTCAAGCTTATGTCATGTTTTATATTTGTCCTTGCATACTCGTACATTCTATGTACTGACGTCATTTGGCTTGCATCTTTCATGGTGCAGATACAGATAACCAGGATCATCAACCAGCGCTTCGTTGATCCAGTTGAATTCTAGAGTTGTTTGGTGAGTCTCCTTTCTTTTGAAGGATCCCTCATTTATGTTTTATCATTTCAGTTTTGTTATTAGGATGTAGTGGGTCTTGTCCCGATGTCCATCTCAATTGGTAGAGGCTTCATAGATAGATAGACAGTAGTTCACGGGTCTTGTTCATTTCAGTTGTTATGTTCTAGACTTGAGTGGCCCTTGAGGCCAGTTTGAATGTTTTATTTCTAAAATATTTTGAGTTACCTTTAATACTATTGAGTAAAGTTTACTTTTAAAGTTCATCTATGTTGAGTAAGTCTTCTGCTGAGAGTTGAGCCAGGCCAAGGCATTATAGATAAATGTTTGGTGTAGAATTTGAATTTTTGAAAGCTCTCAAATAATGACATTTGGCCCAAATACTAGTTTTTTATAGTATGAACTTAGGTTATTTGTCAAAAATATTTACCAATAATGACAAAATGTATGGACAAACACCATTTGCCAAAAAAAAATTCTAAATTTAGTCTCTTTTCTCCTTTTTCGTCCCAAAACATTTTTTTGATATACAAAATTTGGGCAACACCAAAAATAATGGCTACAAAGAAATTCTTTGAGATTTTTACCACATAATTCAATTTCCTCAATGTCACGACCCAACCCACCGGGCCGTGCGGTAACCTACATACTACCACCTAAGTAGGAGAACCCTCATAACCCAATAATTTAAAACAACCAGAAAATTAAATAAACGGAAGTAACATACTTACGCAATTCTTTATTAAAAATTATTAAAACAATTTCGAGTTAAGACTTGTAAAGTAATTAACACTCTCAAGAATCTAGTATTAACAGGTAAAAGAGCTACTAAGAGTACAACTGGACATGATAATTAAAAGACACAGCTCCCACCATGCGGAAGGAAGAATAGAAGTTGTTGGAGATTTTCTTTGTCTTCACCAAATGAAACCTCACTGATCCTGCAACCAGACTATGTCAAAAGACATTGAAAGAGTAGTATCAATGTACACACACGTACTAGTAGGCATCATCGGTAAACCCGACGCCCACCGCATAATATAAGAAACCAACTAGTAAGATCATGAAATAAACCACTCGCTTCTCCACCTTCACCCTCTCTTGAAATACCTCTAATATACACTAGTACTCCGACTACTGACATCCTTCTCAATCAACCTACCTACCATGTACTTGATCATAGCCTACTCGTTCTGACACATTAGCAATTCCCCAATTACACCCACAATGCATTCCAACTAACCGCTCACTTCGTACCCTTACTCCCTCGTCACATTACTCAACCATGGTCCCATAGTACACTACATCAAACTTCCTTACCACTAAACCCAATCTCTTTCTCCAATGTGAAGTCCACCTACGCATATTTCATCACATACATTACCTCTACTTTCCGCCATTACGACACACGAACAACCCTTACTATCCATTTCTCTCCCCTTGAACACTTTACCCATCCACTATACACTACAAGTTCGCTAAACACACATAACAATCAATTATACGCCGTCATAACCTTTACCACTAAGTGCAACATATATAAGTCAACACCACCATATAATCACATACACCTACCGAATATATACAATATCATCATAATAAACGAACAATGAACAACTTTACATTTCCTCAAAATACACAATTATGACAAGTCATTGGTCCTCTCATGGAACCCAAATCCAAAACAGTTAGCATACCGGAATGTGGTACCCGATCCAATGATTATGCCAAAATGTGGCAACCGATCCTATAATTATGCCGGAATGTGGCAACCGATATAAGTTAGTTATGCTAGAACGTGGCAACCGATCCAAGTTAGTTATGCCGGAACGTGGCAACCGATCCATTCAACACACCATAATCACAACCACAAGTATATTTTCAAGATCATACATTTAAGTCATAATTTCATGGTAACCATAATCCATTTATCTCATTTACAACAAGTGTGATCAATAATGCAACATTCATATACATACATGTATCATAATGAAGAAAGAACAAACATACATCACACAATCATAGAATCACAACAATTACCTACAATGGATTATTCATCAGTACACATCATGCAACCCTAATTCGACCATACTCAGCCCTAATTCATCCTCTAAGACTTCTTTCTAGGGTTTAAATCAATAATCATTCGATGCACGAATGTCTACGCATAAATCTTACCATCGATTCACATATATTATGCAGTAAGCACATATTTAAACTAATCAATTCATAAAACCTAGCCTACCTGGGCACCAAATAGTTGCACGGAGTTTCGGTCTTTGATTCTTGTTTCCAGAATTCGTGACGGTGATCTTGACCAGAAATTCGCAATCCATCGACATCTTCACGCTAAAAATCTATCTCTCCCTTCTTCCCAACCTTAGAACAACTTTTTTGAGGTTTCTAAGGTGTTTTATGACTTATTTAGGTATTTTAGAAAGATGGAGAAAATAGGATTTCTCGTAATTTACGTTTTGCCTCGCCTTTCCAGCTCTGGCGCCAACTTACCCCGCTCTAGCGCCGCCACCCTAGCGGCAACACGCCCGCTCTGGCGGGACAATGGCCCAGAATTTCCTGAATTTTGTTTCTCCTAAATAACAACGGTTCGGGTCGTTACAATAGATAATGATTTACCCCTCATTTGTCCCCGAATGATTAACATCGGATAATCACACACCCTATTTCTGGAGTACTCCCAAACTAACGAATAAGGCTATTGCGGAACCACGAGAAATGGTGTCTGATTATCTAGTCGACACAAGAAACGTATTATACTCAAGGACTAGGAGAAATATTGAGGCAACACACAAAGAAACGAAACGGTTGAAACTACACAGTCTGGCCCGCCAATGCGGGGCCGCTGTGGCAAGGATCTCCCACTGAGGCGGGAGATCGGGAGTGAATAAAGGGGGAAAAAGGGAAACATTTTTCCCATTTCTCCCTTAAACTCTCAAAACTCACCCAAAATCCTCCCGATTACTCTCCTCCAAATGTCAAAACTCAAGGTAAATTCTCGTTTCTCACGCTCTTTACTTCATTACTTGATTAAAGAACAATTGTATGCTGCTATTTGAGTGTTTAATAACGGTTTTAGGGTAGTTATTTTGAAATTAAACTAGGTTGCTTGATTGATACAATAAACGAAGCATGGTTACTTCCTTTACATCCCCAACATCTCCACCACATTCTAGGCGTAAGGATTTTGTAGAAATACGATTAAATCAATCACCAAATGGTTGGGGGAAGTTGAAGGGTCTCTTGGTGCAAAACTCCAATTTAGGCCTCATTTAGGAGTTATTTTGCCGAAATAATCGCTTATTTATTTATATATACCCTACTCTGCTGGAATTTTGTCGAAAAAAAGGTTTTGGGACGAAGAAACGTCATAACCACGCCTGTTGTTCATCCCAGATAAAGGCCGCTCTGGCGGCTTTTACCCCGCTATAGCGGACTTTATAACCCAGCCAAAGTGGGATTATGGCCGATGTGGCGGGATACGCCAAGCAGTGGCCTGCCCTTTAACACATATTTTTCTCTCATTTTAATTTTAGCCTCATCCGATTATCCCCTCGTGTTCTAACTTATATTCAACTTATTGCAGGCTCTCTTAATAGAAGATCAGAATGACGAACACTTACCCTTTCTTCGATTTATTGATGCCACGAGCCGGGAAAGGCATCACGACAACCGCAACACGGGGTTCTGTTGCAAGAGGGGTTTTGTATTACTTAAGCTAAAGGAGAAGGCGCCTACATTTCATGCCCGTCTGATGGAGTTCTGATGGGCTTCGCTGACTAAGGCTCCCCCAGATACACGTTCCACTTGGGTGAGGGAGTTTTATGCCATCCTCCCTGCCGTCCACTAAGATGACTCATACCCGGTCATCCGTGTCCGGGGATTCAAGATACCCTTGAATGCTACCGCCATCAATGATGTATTAGAGTTGCCCGATTCTCAAATGCAGAGTTCGAGGCCAAGCTAAGGGAGATGGATCTGGAGTGGCTGAGAGACACTCTGGTTGAGCCTGCGCGCTAATAACGTTCAAATATACTTCTTGAAAAGAAATATAAACGAGCGTATGCAATATATTTACCCAACTATGAGTCGGGGTCGATCCCACAGAGAATATGGAAGAATATTGTCAATAGCAAATATTTAACTCAATAGTTGTTATATAAAAATGGGGAGATTTAAATTGAAATAAAATAAAAACAATAAAAAGATAGCTTTGAACTAAGTACTTATTTATATTTTGATTATTAAAAGTAACTAGGAATGTGCTCCCCATAAGCTCATAACGCGGTAATCCTAATAATAGCAATCCTTTTCTAGTGTATTACATGCAAAGTGATAAGTTAGGTATCTCTAAATCCTTGGTCCGGCATCTAGAGAATTTCACCCCGCACCTTGGTCCGGCTACGTGTGTATAATTTACTAACCCTTACCTTTAC
>JAJOOS010018521.1:0-10429 GCA_029582725.1 Solanum chiquidenum | reverse complement strand
AGAACTTTTGCTGGAATAGGGAAAAGGGACATATGATATGTAGGGATGCTGTCCATTACACTATTAATCAATGTAACTCTTCCTCCAAAAGAAAGATACTGCATTTGCCATGTTGCTAGTCTTTTTTCAAACTTCTCAATTATTCCCGACCATATTTCGTTAGCCTTGAAATTTGCACCTAAAGGCAGCCCAAGATAAGTTGTTGGGAAGGACCCTATGTTGCAGCACACGATTTCAGCTAGCTCTACCAAATTCTGCACTGAGTTTACTGGATAGATAGTGCTTTTTGACATATTTGTGTGTAGTCCAGAGACAGCTTCAAAGATGTGCAAAATCAAGTTTAGCTTAATAACTTGTGATCTATCTGCCCCACAAAATAACAGAGCGCATAAAGCAGATGTGAAACTGTGACATTGTTTCCCGTGGGACTGCCTACTTTGAAGCCTTCAATCCATTGTAGTTGACATGCTTTTTGGAGCATCTTACTAAGGCCTTCCATAGCAAGGATGAAAAGAAAGGGAGAGAGGGGGTCTCCCTGCCTTAGCCCTTTTTGAGGAGAGAAAAAACCTACAGGCCCTCTGTTAATGAGCACAGAGTATTTTACCGTTGTCAAACTGTATTTGATCCACTTGATCCACCTATTCCTGAATCCCATCCTTCTCAAGATTGTGAACGGATAGGCCCAATTAAGCTTGTCAAAAGCTTTCTCTATGTCAAGTTTAAACAACAACCCTGCATCTCCTGATTTCTGATTTTTGCTTCCAATCCAGCACCTCATTTGGCATGAAGGAAAATGCTTTCCTAGAAAATAAGTGATTTTCTTACTTACTTTCTTGTGTTTGGTGTGTAACAAAATTGTTATCCTCAAAAACATGTGTATATAATCTAGATAAATACTATAGAGATGGGGTGGGATTGGTGGGGATGGGGATGAGGGCTATGGGGTGGGGGGAAGTGGGGTGGAAATAGGGATGGGATGTGTTGGAGGGTGGGGAGGAGACAATCACTGTAGAATGCTTCATATGGAACTTGTTTTTCTACTTCTACCGGGGAAGTCTTCTTTATTATTAATTTTAAGGAACCTGTTTTCCGAAAGCATATGTTTTCCAAAATTTATTATAAGCATGGAGAAATTGAAAAATATTTTCCAACAAACACACCTTTAAGGTAAGAAAAAAAGAAATGAAAGATCATAGTTTGGTTTAGAGCAATGCACAATGAGAGCAACTGTATGGTGTGAAGATCTCTAGGGTCCTTTGTTGTTTTTGTCGTTGGATGTTTGTCATTCAACAAATGCTTTCACTTTCTTCTGGTTAGCAAATGGCTAACTTCTTTCTACCTAGGTTTTAACAAAATGTTAGAAGCTTTGATACCATGTGAAAAGAGAAAAGAAGAATAATTCTTGTTGGATTAGCTGTTGACTATTTATCACAAAGATTCATTATATTGGAATCTCGACGACTTGTAGTAACGTAAGTAATTAGTTTCTATATTCATACAAGGTAAGTTGCTTTCTTCCATTAATGTGCTACATATCGTGAATGTACACATATTTTAACATTTAACAACACTGATTCACTTGACTTTGTAGTTTCTGAACAATGAACTAAAGATAGTGATCACTAAGCTCTATTCTTGTTCATAGACAAGTCAATTTGAAGTGTCATTTATGCACCCAAAGGTGTAGCCTAGTGGTCAATGAGCACCATGAGGTCTCAGGTTCAATTCCCAATAGGGACAAAAACATTAGGTGATTTCTTCCTATCTGTTTTGAGACATGTTGCTGGAGGGAGGTGGAAGGTATCCGTGTACAGCTGAGGTGTGCAAAAGCTGGCCTGGACCCCACGGTCACCAAAACAAAATAAATTGAAGTGTCATTTATGTGGTTGTCTGGTCAACAAGCATCTACTAGCTTGCAACAATAACTTTCCAAGCTCAGTAGTGAATTCATGTTCAATTAGAAGGATTTTCAATTTCTGTAACTTTCTCTTGTAATAATGAGGTAATGATGGAAAGCTTTATTTTTGTCCTACAACTTGCAAACCAATTTAAAGTTTAATTTTTAAACGATGACATTCAACACGTAGCGTATTTTATGTTTATTAAAGCATCTTATAATTAAGAAGAATGACTACATGTTTTCCTGCCTTATCAGAAACATTTTTATTTGTACCGAGTTCATGACTTGGTCTGTAAAAGGACATCACAACTTCTCAAAACTACAAATCTTAAGTTATTCCTTCCTGTAATTCGTAGCTGTATTTTATCTTTATGAAAGAATCTTAGAAATCAGAAACATTGCTACATAGTTTTCCTTACCAAAAACTTGTCACAGTTGGACCTCAAATTTATCTCTTGACCTATGAAGCAACATCATAAGTCTATGTAACCTTTGTATGTGGAAAGAGTTGATAAAGTTACCCAATGTATTTTTTTTGGGTTTTCCACTGTTTGATTTAAGCTCATTTGCTGGAATGCAGCTCTACACCATAGGGTATCAGTGCTAGTGCTTCTTAACTAGTTCGAGTACAGGTTGCAAATGGTAATCATAGTTAATTTAGATATACTACAACATAATTGAAACCTATCATTTTGCAAGGGCTACTGCAAATGACGCCTCCCATAGGCAGTAAGATTTACAAATGGAAATAGCATTGCTTTCTTTACCTATTTGAAGAAAGGAGAAACTGAACAAAGAATCAAAAACGTTTTGGTTGAATGAGAAAATCAGTTTTATGGTTTGGGAGAAACATGTACGTTTGTAACCATGCCAAGAAAGATCAAAGCGAATGTTTCACTAGTAAAAAATTTGAGGCACCGTATTTCTACTAGGAAATGGCAAGTTAAGAGAGAATATTTTCCTGAGTAAAAGTTTTCAACACTTTGAGGAACTAGTTTTAATTGCAAAAGCAACTATAAACATAAAGAAGTATTGAAAGATCAAGAGACTGAGACACAGTAAACACAAAATGCTGTATCAATTATGAGTATTTTCTTCTGTTTTTTTAATTATGTATTTGATTAATAATACTTTAGAACATCAAACATGAATGATTATTAAGTCCTTGATAAAAAAACGTGAATGATTATCAAGTCTTGGAAAGCTATACTGTGTCACAATTTTTCTTGAAAAAAGAGGAAAAAATAGAAACTCTTTTCCGGAAGTATCTATGAGCTTTAAGCCTTGTCCAAATATCTATGACAAGTTGGCTAAATTCTATAAGATTTTTAACTTTGTTTAGGACTAAGGAGGCCTTTTGGAACAAGAATTTTGGATGGGGATAGGTGATTAGAGAACCTTAACCTTATTTTGTGTGTTCTACTTATTATTGAATTCGTCGGTATTGGGAGTTTTCCTATCAGTATTTCGAACATACACGGTATACACGTCCCCCTGGGTAGATTCCTTTTGGGCAGTTCACTCCAATATCTCTGTTTGGGGTTACTTTTTATGGTTTTCTTCTTTTCCTAGTTATTTTCTCATTTATGCTTATCTTCTTCGCTTTTCTTTACTCCTTATTCGCAAAGGGTCCTGCACTATTGAGGTAGAGTTGTGATGACTTCATCATAAGATGCCATCAGACATCACCATTGTAGTGTAAAGATCTATTCAATTATTTTAAGGGGGATCATAACCTTCTTTGCTTAGATTTATTTATTCAAATAATTTGCTTTCTTTGTTATGATTCTCGATTGACTTATTAAGTATTCTTTATAATCGTCTGCGGTAAAATTTATGATAAGCCAGTGATTATGGTTGTCTGTAACTCTGTTTTGTACTACTTCCATATCAGTCAAAATGAGAGCTTATTGTATGCGCTTCAATCGGTATATCATCTATAACCTGAATCCTTAGCTGTTTAGCATTGACAAACAGTGCACATCTTACATCACGAATTGAGAAATGAAAACTCAAAGAAATGAATCTGCTTTGTGATAGCTAATTATGCTGTCACCGTTAATATTTCCTTTATGGTCTCTGATTTTATCTATTTATTTTGTTTCTTTTTATATAGGATGCCAAACAATTTTCTGTCCAAGTGCTAGTAACCTTACCTATATATCTATTGTCTTTCTGTGTTCAATTGTTGTATAACTGATGCTGGTTGTAAAATTGTACACAGTGAGAGAAAATTTGCGTGCGGCCAAAAAGGAATATGGTAAAACAGAAGATGATTTGAAGTCGCTTCAGAGCGTTGGGCAGATCATAGGTGAAGTGCTCCGGCCTCTAGATAACAAACGCGGTAATACATTCTTTTCTCGTATTTCCGTTGTTTGTTGTCATTTTTTTTGAGATCTATGGATTTTAAGGAGTAAAATTCCCCACCTCCCAAAAATAAAAAATTAAAAACATATATAATGATGAAGTGAGACCCTGAATACGAACCCTTATTCTTTTACCTAGAGAAGAAGTCTATTTCTAGATGTAACACTGTGGTTTTGTGCTGCAAAGATGGCAGTGAGCTAGTGACAAGTGGTGCTGTTCATAGGTTTTAATCATGCGTACATTGATTGTCTGTACATACTGTTTATCCATATTCATTTTTATTCTCTTAGCTATGAACCATGCATTACCATATTTACTAGTTATCCATCTTCATATTGCATTCTATTAAGAATTATTCTGTTGACCCGGTTTTACGTTGCTATTAACAAGTTGAAGTAATTTTTTGGATTAATTTAAAACATGTATTTTTCAGTGATAGTTAAAGCCATCGGTCCTAGGTATTTGGTTGGCTGTCGCAGTACAGTGGATAAGGAAAATCTAACTTCTGGCACTAGAGTGGTTCTCGATATGACGACTCTTACAATCATGAGGGCACTCCCACGTGAAGTTAGTGGTTATTTCTGTGCTAGTATTGGGAACTTGTAGAGAATTATCATATTTGTCCCTCCCTGAGTTCCTTATCTTGAGTTTCTAATGACAGGTTAATCCTCTAGTGTATAATATGCTTCATGAAGATCCTGGCAATATAAGCTACTCTGTTGTGGGTGGACTGTCAGATCAGATCAGAGAGCTGAGAGAATCAATAGAACTACCTCTGATGAACCCTGAACTTTTCCTCCGTGTTGGAATTAAGCCTCCAAAGGTGACTTGTTTAATATAATTTGACCATATTCTTGTGCCTGCATTTTTCATTGTGCTTGCATAGTTGAAATTGCTTATACTTTTAGTTTCTTCTGATGCTACCAAGTTTGTCCGTCTCAGGGCGTTCTTCTCTATGGGCCTCCTGGGACTGGCAAGACCTTGTTAGCCAGGGCAATTGCTAGCAACATTGATGCCAATTTCTTAAAGGTGAATAGTAGAGGTTTTGGTTATTTCCTCCCTTTTCAAAGTATTTCATAATATCAGTATATATTTATAGTTGGTGAAAAATGCAGGTAGTATCAAGTGCCATTATTGATAAATACATAGGTGAGAGTGCGAGATTAATCCGGGAAATGTTTAATTATGCTCGTGATCACCAAGTAAGGACTTCAAAAACATCCTGGGTATACTAAATCCAGTGAACCACTGCTGGTACTGCCTCAAAATGTACTGATAGTTTTTGTCTGTGTAAAGCCTTGCATCATTTTCATGGATGAGATTGATGCAATTGGTGGACGTCGATTTAGCGAGGGAACAAGTGCAGATCGTGAAATTCAGAGAACGCTCATGGAGTTGCTTAATCAGTTGGATGGATTTGACCATATTGGAAAGGTCTTAAGTTGATCTTAATTATACATCTCTAAGAAGCTATATAATGGGAATTTCTATAGATTTATGATCTATGGTGTGCATACTTCTCCCTTACTTGCAGTTCTTTTTTCTTGGATTCTAAAAGAAGGATAATTTCTCAAAACTTGATTGTCTATCATATAGATGCATGCTAAAAAGAAAGAGAAGATTGCTTAAATCAGGAGAGAATATAGGTTATTTGCTTGAGTTTAGCTTTGATTACTGTGGTCTTCTGGCTTTCTGCTTTTATTTTTTTAGTAAAAAATACGTTGATGCTAAGTAGTTAATGTTTATTCTGCTTGCAGGTAAAAATGATTATGGCAACAAACAGGCCAGATGTTTTGGACCCAGCTCTTCTTCGCCCTGGTCGGTTAGATAGAAAGATAGAAATACCCTTGCCTAATGAACTATCAAGAATTGAGATCCTCAAGATTCATGCTGCTGGAATTGCCAAACATGGTGACATTGATTATGAAGCTGTTGTTAAGCTTGCTGAGGTGTGCTATGAAAATTAGTTTGCTTGTGTTGCCTAAGCGGAGTTTTGACAGTCTGTTTCTCCTCAGGGTTTTAATGGGGCTGATCTTCGAAATGTGTGCACTGAAGCTGGTATATCAGCAGTACGTGCAGAGCGTGATTATGTCATCCATGAGGATTTCATGAAGGTACGTCTGGTTCTTCTTTTACAAGCTGTTGGCTAGTTGGAGGGTAATGCAGATTCTGAGTCAAAGTTTGAATATTTATTTACAGGCTGTAAGGAAACTGAATGAAGCAAAGAAACTTGAATCAAGTGTGCACTATACTGCCGATTTTGGCAAGGAGTGAGGGATTTTTGCCATTGTGTGATATAACCAAACCCCAAAGGAGCTATTGGACTGTTCCACAATCTTAGTCTGGCTACTTGCTTTACAATTGTAGTTACATATACTTGTATTGTTCATCCTCAGGAATCAAAGAGAGAATTCGGCACATGGTCAACTGTTTTGTTCGACGCGGAATGCGGATGCTTTGTTAGATTTTTTTCCTTTATAGTTTGTTATGGATGATAAGGTGAAAGATTGGACAGAGTATTTGATATAATTTGCGCAATGCAGTTCGTGCGATTGAATTCTGAAATCATGTTAGATATTTGATATAGCAAAGACTTTCAGCTTCACTTTCACACAACATATCAAATGTGCGAGAAAATTTACTACAACATACAAGTGTAGTCGGGCCTGAGGATGGTGATGATGTGTATGTAGCTTTATTCCTACTTTATTAAGGAAGAAAGATTGTTTTCGATAGATTTTTGACTTGAATAAAACATATCAATTCAAGTATGGAAAAGAGATACAATAGAAAAGAAGTCATGTTGAAAATAATAGAGAAAAGGATAGTAGCAAAAAATAATGTCTTAACCTATTAGAGTGATTTCCTTTTTAGCTCAAATTGAAGTCACTTACATATTAGAATACGTTAATTCTGGAATTTTAATAAAAATTTGGATTCTAAAACATCAAGAAACTTTCTTTGTTCAACAACAATTCTTTCATTTGTTCTGTAGGCAAACTCGTTTCCCTTTGTAAATTTTCTTTGTTCAACAACAATTCTTTCATTTGTTCTGTAGGCAAACTCGTTTCCCTTTGTAAATTTTCTTTGTTCAACAACAATTCTTTCATTTGTTCTTTAGGCAAACTCGTTTCCCTTTGTAAATTTATACTCAATAGAGCTTGCTTTCGATTCTCTGACCTGCTCTAGACACAATTAGGTCATTTGGTAGCAGCTAGTAAAAACACAAAACTTGTTCATGTAGTATTATTTTTCGTACCAATTATACCATGTTTAATAACTAGTTAATAAATAAGTTGTTTTAATGTATAAAATTAGGAGAGAATTAGCGTATTACCTTAATACGCAGATGGAATAACTAATACCTACATAATTACTACCAGCTACCAAATGACCCCTAAAATGCTGAGTCTAGTTTCAAGCTGGACATGATAGGCTTGCTCGGAAAATTAGTCAACTTCAAGCAATAACCAATCATGTCCAGCTTGAAGTCGCTATAGAGCAATAACCAATCCTTTTAAGGTGTCATGACATTCACAGTTGCTGATAAACAGAGTATTAGGCGCTCTAACTGACTCAAATAAATACAAAGTTATACAAGGGCTGATGCTACTCTTAGGCATGAATGAGTAGAACACCAAATATCTGCTACTATATAGGCAATAGAGATGACCACTTTTAAGCATATATATAAAATCTTCAGGACAATTTTTCATGGGCTTGACATGTATGTAACCCAATAGAACATACACTGAAACAACAACTATTTTCAATTTGCATCCTCTTTCCTATTTAACAAATTAATCATCCACCTTGTATTCTTCCCATTTTTTACAATGTATAACTTGCCTGCGAATGCATTGCATTTCCACCATCACTGCTTTCACGACTCTCTACTACCCAAAAAGGCAGCTGAGAGAGCATATCCATGGTTATCTGCACAATTGAATGCAATGTAAACCATTTGTCAGACAAGAGTATGGGATTTGGATTAACCTCTATCAGAAATCCACTGCAAACCGACGATGTAAACAAGAAGGGAGCTTTACAATATTACTGGGTGAAATGTATAAAGGAATTCCCTAACCTTTTATGTCCATAAAGAAACCTACTTCTTGTTAGATCTTGTCCAGGAAAACCCCCTTCTCCGAGTTGAAGGACTCTCAGAGTAGGATCTTGATCCCTTTGAACCGAAGGAGAAATAATGCCGTAGGAAGGGCCTCTTTGAAGGGCTCTTCATACTGGAACTGGAGCTCATCCTGGGACACCCTCCTTCATGAGCACTACTTTTCTGATGCTCGAACCGAGCAAGATTGCCACTAATATCACTGTCAACAATCCTGTTTCGAAATCTCTTTCTAGCGTTCAATTCTATCTTAGCTTTTGCTTTTTCATATATCTTCAAGGCCTGCTTCTCCCCAAAAGTACAGACAGGGCAAGCTGGGTCATACCTATTGATTTCAGATGTCATATTCTCCAAGCACTCAGCATGGAAAACATGGCCGCAAACAAGAACAGCAACAGCAAGTTCATTCAATAGCTTTGCACATATGCCACAGGTTTGGAGATCGAACGAAGATGACCCAGAACATCGGCTAGTAGCCCTTTCACGATGGAAACCAAAGGATTCACTATCAAATGACCACCTGTCTCGACGAGGATTTGCCAGGTCAGCAAAGGCAGGAACTGACCAACCATCTGATGATCCACCATGAGAGCCCCTAGTTGAATCATTACTCCAACCAGGGAGGAGCACAAAGGAAGATGATTCTTCGGAAATTGAAAATGTAGGTGACTTCAGCCCTGGTACACGGCTATCAGAAACTTGCTGTCCCAGTTGGTGCGCTGAAGAATGGTGAGGCAAACACAGAGTAAAGCTAGCAGGAGGCAGCTGGCCACGCGATGATAAAGGAGATGCAGATAAAGATGAAACAGAGGGAGCGGATGGAGATAGCTTTGGAGAGGGGAATGAAATTGCTGATGAACCAGCAAATTCTTTAACCTAATTATCAGAAACAAAAGAAAGCAGGCATGTCAAAAACTCATAAACATGCCATGAAATTGTCTTCAGAAATAAGTAAAACCGCTCTGTTGTTACCTCGGTGGAATTCCTCTCAGCCAAGGGATCTGCAAATGCAAATAATAATAGTCATTTTCCAAACAAACATATGATTTCCATCCTTAAAGGGCTACTTATATTTTCTTAGTATATAAAATCTAAGGAGAAGAGGGAAAATAAAATGTTTTGTTATACTTGCATCTAAAAGATAGTCACAAGAAGAATAATGGTTATGGCTTCCATAGCAATTTACACATCAAAATCGTACCAAAAAAAATCTCTTAACAACCAGTATCATCAGGGTGCAAAACAAAAACATATAATAGGGTATATAAAAGAACACAATCTATCATTGGGGTAAATGGCCTCCAAAAAAGATATGATGAGTCGGTAGAAAACTTCTACCATATGATATGCTGTAAAAATTTCATCACATCAAAAGGGCCAGAAGAATCAAAATATATATAGCGTCAATCACAAAAATCATAGAACAATGCCTTTGGAAGAATTAAAGGCATGACATTTCAACAAAGAAAATTACAATTGAAGTTATCATGTCCCATCCCGAGTCCCGACTACTTCCATCTATAAAAAGCAACATTCAAGAATGCTTCCAGATGAGATCAACAAGATTCTCTGTTCTTATCAATGGGGCTGCTCATGGCTCCTTTCCTGCTTATAGAGGAACTAGTCTCTGGGAACGTGCATTTGAACATTTATCTTAAAATATTTAATACAAATTTTGTATTGCAAATGATAAATTTTAAATGATACAGATACTATTGGACTTTCTCTATGCTAAAAAATAAAAATCAAACACACAAAAAACGTAACGACTCATAAGTTGAGGTTAGAAAATATTGCAAATTTGATGTTACTTTAGTGACATATGTAGTACTTTAACTTAAAGAATAATACATACTATAATAAAAGAACTTAGCTCCTAAAATTAACTATCATGCATGAAAAAGTAAAAACTAAACTGATACATGTATTGAATCGCATCATGATCACCCAAATGCGGTTAAAAGTCACAGAACCTTGCTTTGACACAAATACACGAATATTAAAAAAAAAAAAAAAAAAAAAAAAGGGGGGGGGGG
>JAJOOS010018519.1:0-13911 GCA_029582725.1 Solanum chiquidenum | reverse complement strand
CCTTTAATATTTAGTCATGTAACTAATACTTATTAAACTTATTTTAGCATGATTTAGTACTTTTAAATTATGATCATTTTCATTATGACTTGTTAATTAGCAATATTTATTTTACGCGATTTCATTATTATTATTTTTTTGTTGGATATTTTAGTGTCATTACTCATATCATATTTTGTGTTATTTTCTTAAGAAACACCTTAGATAGTTGTATTTTGGTAGGATTAAAGAAATATTTGAAGTACAATTAAATTATATGTTTGTATGAATATTTTACCGAAAAAACCCGAAAATATCCGAGGTTGAAAAACCCGAGTTTTATTGATTTGGTTTGGTTTATAGATTTAAAAATCCGACACAAATAGTTTGATTTGATAATTGAAAAACCCGAACCAACCCGGTCATGTACACCCCCTACCATCAAGTATATATCTGGGCCTTACAATGTATTTTTCAGCCCAAATACTTGTTGGCAAAAACTAACAAGACTAATCTTGTGGACCTTGGAATAGGAAAATAAAAAACTACGAACGAATTAACGATGAAGTTCATAGCTCATTACGATTATTTTTTGTAGTGTCGGATATAATGTTATACAAATCATGCCTTTAGACATATATCAAGAAAAGGTCATCCTCCTAATCTATGAGTTTCTTTGTGATGGAAAATATTAAAGCCAAACAATCATCCTTCGGCTTATTGTAATTCATGATGACTCGAATTGATTGTATGGTATAATGAAGTTCACATTTTTATTTTTATTTTTTGGTGAAAATGATAAGTACCTTAGGCCACCAAATGAAGTGGGATTTATTGGTATATTTGATTTTTTTTGGACCCCTCAAGTTTATGGTGGCTGAATGGTATGGTTTTTCTTTTTTTTCCCTTAAATTTCGTGTCAAGTTAAATAACATTATATAAATTGAAACATAGAATATATTATTTAAGAATCAATTTCTAAACATATCTCGAATAAAGAGTTGGTAGTATCTATATATACTTTCTTCTAGGAAAAATCCTTTTGGTCAGAAAATTTGGTCAGAATGGTATTTTACCTATGACATTTTACCTTTCAAAACATTTTTACCCTTTTAACTTTAATACTTTTTAACTAAAAAATAGAAAAAAGATCAGTTTATTTTAAAATAATTTTTTTTTATAGTTTTTTAAAATTTCTGGCCAAATTTTCTGGCCATTTAGCATTACCCCTTTCTTATACTCCCTCCATTTCATATTAAGTTAAGTTTTGAGGTGTTTCACACCCTTTAAGAAAAGTAGATTAAGACATAAATTTTGAGGTGTTTCACACCCTTTAAGAAAAGTAGATTAAGACATAAATTGAACCTAGTTTTCCATTTTTACCCTTATTAATTATTGTCAAATTTATGATTAAAATAACTAAATATTAATTAATCACTAATTTCAATACTAACTAATGAAGGATAAAATTGGAAAAACACTCTAAAAGTAGTCTTGAAAACTGAACAATTAAGTTAATTTAAAAAATAAAAAAAACCTCAAAAATTAACTTAATATGGAATGAAGAGAATATTAAAGAGTTCTTTTCAAATAAAAGAATTCATTACGACAACAATTTCGAAAAGACAAATTAGACTTGCTCCATTCGGACATCAGTAAGAACTTAACTTTAAATTTTGTATTTTATCTTTACTATACAAATGTCTAGTCTGATTTACACTGCATATTTTAAAAGTTTCTTTCTTCATTAAATTTTGTATCTGATTAAAATTTGTCATATAAATTAAAACGAAAGTGTAATTATATTAAAGAGAAATATATGACAAAATCAATTAGCTCTGTGTTCCAAATATAGACTATGCTTTTCTCCACATAATTACCATTTTACAATGAGAAAAATTCACAAAGATTAAGACATGGTCCCCTCATATTCTCCTTAATCCATGTTTTGACAACCTAAATCAGTAATTAAGCAACACTACAAATCCCAAATAGTGGTCGGTTATTTTTGTCTAAGTTACTTTCTTCAAGACAATTAGAAGAGTAAATAATGTTATTTAAGACTCTTTTAAGAATGTTGTAGTCTTAATCTTGTGCAAAAGAGTTCACACTTCATGTGATTTTCCTTTCGATTAGCGACATGTAGCACTTGCAATTTGTTGACATGTGGCTTCATTTTTCTTTCCAAGTTTTACTGTTTTAGCAACGACTTTTGGAGGATTAAGATTGCAATGACCGATATTTCTGAATTCGATTAATTTAAATTTGTATTGTTTGAATTTTTAATCAAGTTTGGTTTTCCTACGACTTTTGGAGGAGAAAAGGCCCAAAACAGTTCCTCATCTTTGGGTTAAGACTCAAAGTCATCCTTGAGTTTCACATGGAGCATTAATAGTCCCTTATGTTTGCAATATTGGTGGTCCTCCTTTAAAATTTTGCCTATTTTTTAACATTGATTTTATTCATAATTTATGTATGGAATGTTTAATCGTCATTTTATATATTTAGTAGTAATAATAACTCCATGTGAGAGATTGTGAGAAGAAAAATACCTTGTTTTGTTTAGTAGAAATTGTATTACAGGTAAAGTCGAGAGGTTCATCACGACGATTTCACGTGCAATAGTACAAAAAGAAATTCTTGCAATGTCATATGTTAAAATATTCTTAGTTTAGCTGCAGTAATATTTATACTGAACTAGAACAAGGTGTTCTTCTTCTTACCTTCTCTCACATAGAATTATTATTTCTACTAAATATATAAAAAGACGATGGGACATTCCTTACATAAAATTATGAACAAAATAAATGTTAAAAAATAGGCAAAAGTTTAGGAGAGAATCAAAAGTGCACCAATATTAAAAACATGAGGGACTATTAGTGCTCCATGTGAAAACTCAAGGATGGCTTTGAGTCTTAACCCAAAAATGAGGGACTATTTTGGACATTCTCTCACTTTTGGAGGGTTATTTGCAATTTACTTGATCTTTAATTTGATAATAAGTAGTATCTACTTAGGCCAGACTAATTTAAATTTGCGTCAAAAAAAATAAAAAATTGAAGTTTAAGACACCAAATAAATGAAGAAAATTTGTGCAAAATATCAACTTTAAAATATGATAACTTCATAAATAAAGAAAACATGTGGAAAATATGAAGAATAATTTTATAGACGTCAAAAATGAGTGATGCAACTTCATAGAGACAAAAATTAGTGCATAATTGCACTTTAACTATGCAATAACATTATCTTAATAGACACAACATGTTTAATATATAAAAACCGACAATTAAGTTCAAAGAATAATAGGACTCTCGCATGAGGGGAGTAATAGGATCCTCATATAATTTAGATATGTAAATCATATTTAAGAGGATAATAGAACTCTTGCATAATTGACAATTTTATCACAATTCATAAAGATTTTTTGTGTCTTATCCAGTAAAATTTCTCACTTTTAATTAAAGCTAGAAGTTTTTATGATATTAAATTGATCTAGGGACATAATCAACAATAAAAGCTTCCTATAATTAATTCTAATTTATTTGGAATTGAGATATAATTATTGTTATTGCTTAATTGTATTAGAATAACATAGAAACATTAAAAAGGTGTTTATATTTAAACTTTTATATATGTACAAACACCTACTAAGAGTTGAATTAATGCTTAAATCTTTTTCTCCTTCGTATGATAGCCAATGCAGACGGAATACATAATAGGCATACCAACAAGGATTGTGATGGAGTGGTAAATATTATTTTATCCTTAATCAGAAATCTCGAGTTTGAGGCATGGAGTCGTCTTTGTTAGGGAGCGCTTTACCACTAATGTGAGACGTTACGACGCGAATCGAGATTTAGTCGAGCTTCTACCGAACATCACGTGGAAACCAAAAAAAAGTACTAGGTATATTTTCCATTTTAATTAGAAATGAGTTATAATTTGGGCAGGCCATATTGCCTTTTTTAGGTAACAAAAGACTAATCCCATTATCAAGAATGGACCTTGGAATAGGAAAATAAAATGTACTGTATTCTTTTTTTCTCTAAATTAAATTAACAAGTTGGTGCTTGGATGATGGGAGAGCCAAATTGCTTGTAGGTGGAGAAATTCTAAATTACAATGTCCCACATGTTAAAAGCATGCAAAAAGCCATCATTAAAGGCACAAACCAAAAGAGAAAAAGCAATTAGGTCATTATTATTATTAGAAGATAGATGCATTCTTGGTTAATTTGCAATCTTTTTATGTCTATATGATGGTCTATCAAGAAAGTTGAGAACTCCTTTGTATAAAAAAAGATTAGATTAATGGGGAATCAACATTAATCAATTTCATCAAGAAAGCACTAATATCCATCCCATTGTTTATCCAACAACAACAATTCCAAACAATTTATTACCTAATCTTTTTGATCGCATATCAATTTTAGCATGTGCATTAATGCAATACTCATCTTTTGGATATGTTTGAACTTTAATAAATCAACATTCACTATCGTATAACAGTATGTTATAATTATTGTGTATAACTTATCCTTCTATGTATCACATAATTAACACCTCGTTAGCACCTCTTCATTTTCAATAATTTGACTAATCGTATGAAGTAACATATACTAGTAAAGGCACCTCATACATGCCCTTTATCACATTCGTATATTTAATATGAATTTCCTTCTTCTTTTTATCATCGGATTTTTTTGCGTTATTATATCACATGCTTTTTCTAGGTCAATAAACACTAATATAATTTTTTTTTAAATTCTTTTGTGATCATTTTTCATCGATCTTCATAGCAAAAATACAACCTCATGGTAGATCTACTACATAAAAGGGTAAAGGGATAAATATACCCCTCAACTTTATAATATTTGACAAATATATCCTTCATTGAAAAAATGGTGCATATATACCCTATGATTTAATAAATGGTGCATAAATATTCTTTTCATTAACATACTGATATTTACTAAATTTAAAAAAATAATCTTGAAACTAATTTTTTAATTTTAAAAATATCACGTGACCTTAAAAATGACCTCATCCACCCTTTTAGACTCGGCCCAAATGAATAAAACCCAAATTTTCTCACCACAAAATAGGTTTGGGTCCGATCGAAGTTAAAGGGGGATTGAGTTTACTTCATCTAGATGAGATCTGAATCGGTTCTGAATGGTTAAAAAATGTGTGAGCTAATTTTTTAAAATCAGCATTTGTTAAACAACGAAGTATATATACATCATTAGCTAGATGCCAAGTATATATATATACACTATTTTTTTAAATCAAAGAATATATCTGTTCTAAATCACACAGATTGAAGGATACATTTATCCCTTTTCCCAACATAAAATAATGTAACTGGAAAAAAAAATGCAGTTGAAGAAGATTTAAAGAAAGGGCAGGCACTAAAGTTTTTGAATTTTCATCTACCTTCCTATCATTTCCTACTATTTCCCTACCTAACTAGAATATAAAAATAAAAAAAATAAAAACTCTTTCCCATTAGATAAATTTTTTCAAAAAGGCTACAAAAAATATACTTTAAGACTATAGTATCATCTTTATTTTTTTGTTATTACTAGATAAACAATTCTGGTTAAATTGTTTCTATATGCCCAATTCAGCATCACTTTGGTTCCTGACAAGTCTTGGTCATTGTAAAGTACTCCAATCCTATTGATGTCACCAAGGAAAAATTTCTTGAAATTTTGACCAAAATTTTGTCAGCTCCTTGCTTAGAGCCCATTTAGATTGATTTAAAAAATAGTTTTAAAATTAAAAATAATAATATTAACTTAAATAATTTTTAACTCTAAAAATAAAATATATCATGGTTTTTAAATTTATTTTAAGTTATTAATCTTGTCAAACACTTTGAAAAGCCTAAAAATGACTTAAAAGTAGGTTTGACCAACTTTTAAGTCAATCCAAATAGGCTCTTAGTACTCTCACGATCCATTTTATATGACTTACTTTTTTTTAGTCAGTTTCAAAAGGAATGTCACATTTCTATATTAAGTAATAATTTAACTTTAAAATATCTATTTTATCATTGATATAATGATTTATAGTTACACAAATACTTATCACTTATTTTAGAACACAAATTTCAAAAGTTTTTCTTTCTTTCTTAAACTCCGTACTGAATCAAACTAACTCATATAACATGAGACGGAGGGACAATCACTACATCAAAAATGATCTTTAGCGGCAATTAATTGACAATTGCCGTTAAATATGTATTTTTAGCGGCAATTAGTACTCTTTGTATATGTCCCTTAAGGCTTTAGCGACATTGAATCTAATGACACTTAACTAATGCTGATAAAAACTTTAACACTCTTTATTAATGTGTCTATTTATTAGTGCTTAAAATTATTTTTGTTGCATTGAATCTACCTAGCTGGGAAAGCAAGATTCTGACTAGCTTATAAGTCAAGTTACAGTTGCAGAAAGAAAGAGGGCAAAAAAGAGTAATTGGTGGTACTTAAACTCAGCCAATGCCACAAATATATGAAAAAAGAAGGTTCTTTAGTTGAATAACAAAAAATGGTTGCTGCTTTTAATTAAGTTTATCCATCTGAATCTTGATAAAACTTTCAGGTATTTGCTGTGATAATGGTTTTCTTGGAGTTACAAAGTTTTTTTTGAATCATAGAATAGAATAACCATTTCTTTTAGTATAATACTTGTCCTTAAGAGGCTTGTTTTTTGTGTTATGGAAATTAGAGGTGTAAATGCCATGTGGTGAGCTCAGAGGTCAGCACATGGCTTTCTCATACTTCAAAGTGTTGAAACAGTAGAGGGGTTTTAGGATTTCAAGAGAATCAGTGACAGAGGAAGACCACTAGATTAATGTTTAGAAAAACAAAACAAAAAAAATACATTTTTCTATGTGAGTCTATGAAGAGGAAACAGCCCATCAATTTAATCCTTGTTTGCACTTCTTCAAATGTCATTATTTAAAACCTACTAAACTACTTCTTGTCTTCCACTTTTTAGCTCCTTCTATTGGCTTATTGAGTTTTTGTATGCACTTTTCACAGCTTAACTCAAGCTAGTGAAGTGAAGTGCTATATTTGCTTTTCTGAATCTTGAAAATGTATTGTTTGACACTTTCTTATACAATCTTAAATCAAGATTGGAAGTGTCAATCATCTTGTTGATTGTTCATCAGTACATTCATCAAAGTTCCCATTTTTTTTCCCTCTTCTCTTTATCCAACATTTAACTTTTTCAAGTGCTACCTGATTGGGTATAACTTTCCTCTTTTTATCCCTTTCTGTTCCTCTTATTTCTTTTGCAAAATCTTGAAAAAAAACCCAAATCAAATGTCTTCATCTATGTCTCTTCTCAGAAGCTCAATACCATGGATTGCAGTTCTGGTTCCACCATACTTGTTATTTGCCAGTTTTTCAGGTCATGGGGTTGTTTCTATTTCCATCACAACTTCAGTTTTGGTTGTATCTACCATAGCTTTCATATTCTCTAAACAAAAACATAAAATCCTCAAGAAATCATCAGTCCAAGAAGAAGAACCTCAAAATGGTAACTTTGGACATGTTGAGGAAGTTTTATCAGTCCAAAATCCAAGAATTGAAAAAGGGGTGGCTCAAAATGGGATCTTTAAACAAGTTGAAGAAGTTTTATCAGTCCAAAATCCAAGAATTGAAAATGGGGTTGCTCAAAATGGGATCTTTAAACAAGTTGAAGAAGTTTTATCATTCCAAAATCCAAGAATTGAAAATGGGGTTGCTCAAAATGGGATCTTTAAACAAATTGAAGAAGTTTTATCAGTCCAAAATCCAAGAATTGAAAATGGGATCTTTAAACAAGTTGAAGAAGTTTTATCAGTCCATAATCCAAGAATTGAAAAAGGAGTGTCTAATGGCAACTTTGGTCAAGTTGAGCAAGGTTTTTTAGTCCAAAATCCAAGAATTGAAAATGGGGTTGCTCAAAATGTTAGCTTTAAACAAGTTGAGCAAATTTCATCAGTCCAAAATCCAAGAATTGAAAATGGGGTGTCTCAAATTCATGATTTATTTTCAGAAAGTGAGAGTCTTGGTGGCCCCTTATCTTCAAGTGAAGATTCAGATATTGAGTGGCCATTCTCTGGTGAGTTAGAACAGAGTTCACTATGCTCAGATGGTTCAATTTCTGATGAAGAAAGCCTTATTGAAATAGCACTTCCAAGTGGTCAATTTGTAAAAGATAGTCCCAAATTATCTTTTCATCAACAACAACAAAAGGTAGTATTTGCAGATTTAGTACCAAAATCCATCTTTCAACAACATTGCTTAATGGATTTCTTGGCAGATATAAGTGATGTCTATGAAGAAGACAATTTGATAGAGATTGACATATCCATGGGATCCATCAAATGTTCAGGATTTGAGATTTCAGCATAAGTGGCTATATTTTAAATTTTCTTGATGTCTACTTGTCTAATACTAATTTGTTTTTATCAAGTTACCAATCAGAGTTGTGGTGGAGCGATGAATAATCTTTCATTCTTAACCAAGAGATTTCAGGTTTGAATTCCTGAATACGAAGTCGTCTATGTTAGGAAGCGGGAAAGTTTCTAAGTTTTTTTTATCCTTGATGGATTTTGTGCTAGCCAAATTACATTTTCTTTGGTTGTGAACAGTGAAGTTTGTGCTTGCTAATACATTGAATTTGCCCAATGAAAAGAGACTTTGGATACCAATCATAATTGTTCTCTTAATGTACATTAAAGTGTTATTAAAAGTTTAAAAGATCATGTTCCTAGGCAAATAAATAAATAAGATTATTCTATTTGCATTTCTTTATGTCTTAATCTTCTTTTTGCTGTCTTTGGCCTTATCTTAGTATTCCATTTGTTGAATCATATCTTAATCTTAGGATCTAAATCACATGTACAGTGTACTTATCCTGTTGTAACATTTTCTTGATTTTCATTTTAAACATTTCAGATACACCAAGGAGTGTTAACTAAAAGCCCATTTGGATAGACTTAAAAAATGTACTACTTTCGTTTATTTTTAATTATTATAATTTTGTTTTTTAGAGTCAAATGATAATAACTTTTAACTAATATTTTATGATATATTTTTTCATCATATTTATATGCAAAAATTTGAAATATATAGTACTTTTTGTATAATTTTTGAATATCTATTTTTTTAAAAATAAATAAATAATCAAATTAATGTAATCTAATGACTTTCGAAAAGCACAACATGACAATTAAAAATGAATTGAGGAAGTAGCTTTTAAGTAAAAAAATAAAAAAAATTAAACTTTAAATGACGGTAAAAAAATAAAAGCCGAAATGGTCTGGTAACTCTTATACTTGTATGAGTTTGTATTGTAAATCCTTCTACTTAATTATTTATCAACTAGACCCTTAAACTCAATCCAACAAATATTTTTAAGAGTACTGCTAATTGGCAAGACAGAATTTTGGCACGAATTGCCAAGACACAGGTAAATGACGAAAATGTCCCTTTGGCTCCAAAACCGCTTGTATTTCCCTCCAAAAAATAAAACCACCTTTGACATTTTAATAATTATTTACTCTCTCTCCTACTTTACTCTTTTTGTCTCTTTCAACTTCACTCTTCACTCTCATCCGTTCTTATTTTAATTTGTTGATCAAGAATTTATTTTGTTGTTGGATTTATATAATTTTAATAAAATGGAATCGACTAGTCAGAATAGCCAATTAAACGATTTATTGAATAATGTTTTGGGGTTAGATGAGGATAAAGTTTGTTGTCCCAAAATGATGAAGATTCTGATGATGCATACGATGGACCAGAACATTATTTGCATAGTGATGATAAAGATGTTATTAACACCATCCATAGGTATTGTATTTCGCACATCATGACAAAGTTGCCTGCAAAACTCAAGGGTGTGTGGGACTTTAAGATTGCCAAGTCCGAATTTAAATCAATTATCTATAACAACATCACTATCAACGAATTTGAGGGAAAATGGGCTGGCTTTATTCAAAAATACAAGCTTCAGCATAAACTATGGTTTCATAATCTATACTTGGAGAAGGAAAAATGGATCCCTGTCTTCCTGAAACACTATTTTTGGGCTGGCATGATGTCCACCTAAAGAAGTGAGTCAATGCATGTATTTTTTATGGTTATATATCCGGTCGAAGCTCTCTAAAGCAGTTCGTCGAGCAGTATGAGTTAGCCTTGCTATTTAAATATGAGAAGGAACTTCAAGCAGAAGCTGACATACGAAAAAAGCATGCAGCGCCTTGTAGTGATTTTGATTGGGATTTGCAACTTCAAATCCATTATACTCGACCTATTTACGATGCCTTTGCAGCTAGGCATTTGAAGCGATTGTACCACTGTGAAATTGAAAGACACCATGACTTCAATGTCGTGGAGGGAGTTGGAAGTACGGTGTAACAAATTATTCCATATCTAATGATTTTCATGGAAATCGATTTGTTTACATTGTGAAATATCGACCACTGAATCAATATCTGGATTGCAATTGCAAGAATTTCCAAAGTGAAGGTGTTGTATGCTGCCCACATTTTTAAGACTATGTCTCATTGTAGAATTAAAATGTTCCATGACAGATATATTCTACGCCGGTGGAGAAGGAATGTAATTCGACCACACATAGGTAAATTCTTTCAAGGAGGCTATCCATCAATGACGGACGAGTACAAGAAGTACAATTCCTTGAAGAAATGGTTTGATATGAATTGTAATGTTGTGTTGGACAACAACGCTAAATATGCGAATTTCAAAAATATTTTGAAAGGACGTTTCAATGCATATTGTAATTGTAATGACGAAATGGCAGTCCTTAGCGTTGGTGATCCAGACTCAGAAGAACATGTAACATTCATTAGGAACTCGAGGAAAGTCCGAACACGTGGAAGGCCTTCGATATAGATGTAGGAGAGGTGGTGGAAGGTGGAATAGAACATATTATCATGCAGATCAAGTGGGTGAGACTAGTCAAGGTCGGAGGGGTAGTGGGAGACGGAGTGTAAGTCGAAGGGCTGGTAGAGGTGGTCGAGGCGGTGGTATAAAGGCATAGATTATTCATGTAATTTGTAATCATACATTATTTAAAAATATTTTTTAATCATTAGGGATAAGTATATTTGAAATTTTTATTATTAAGATCAAATTGAGAAAGTAATACACATAATCCTCCATAACAACAGATGAAAATCATTTACGGAACTCAATCATTTAAACTCTACTCAACTCAGTTCCAAATCAATTCATTCATTATTCTTGGGTTGTCTAATTGTTGGGCCTATTTGTGGTATCGTGACAGGCCCAACAGGTTGGCTATACTCTAATACTTTGATAGTGGTAACACTCAATATTTCGAAGTCTTGGACAAAACAGTCAAGTTCAAATATAATTTTTATTTATTTTTCATGAGTATATTATTTTTGTGGCCTTAATAAATGTTAATTTTGTCAAACATCAATACTATGCATTGTAACATCTTATAACACGGAAATCATCCTGAAATTAATGAAATGAAGAGGCAACGTTCTTCTATTGAATCCTTTGATAATGGTCTGCTTGGTGAAATTTTAGAAAGGGTTGCTTCCAACTCATTCAACGATTTATTAAATTTAAGATTGAGGTATGTAAATTTTTAATCTAAATCAGTTGTTTACATTCATGTTTGATAACCTATATTTTTTTTTCCAGTTGCAAGTTATTTAATCAAATAGGAAGTGAACAGTGGCTTTACAAGAAACTTTCTCTACACGATGTTCCCCTCAAGATATTGATGCGCCGAACATCAAGAACATTCAAAATATACGATTATTTCATGAACTTGTGCATCGATTGTGGAAATACAGAAGCCATGTATAGAAAAGGTGTGGTAATAACAATACTTAAATTACTTTCTGATGCATCCTCCTCATTAAATTCGTTCTGAACTAACGGATATGTGTTTGTATATTAGAAGAAGGTTTTTTCAGCTATGAAGATTCATATGGTGCAATACCATTACTGGAGAAAGCATCTGTAACACCCCAAAAAAAATTTTGAGCTAAAACTTGAACCATCCTTCGTTGTGAGTAGAAATTTTACCGAGAAATTAAAATTTCTTAAGTGTTAAGATCACTAGATGTAGCACCTTGAGTTCCAAAAAGAACTAAATTGGATATAGCAAAATCTGAAATTTTGCAAGTTATGCTTAAGTATGAGTTTTGGGTCAACTTCAAACGACTATAACTCCTAGCTCAGGATGATTTAGGTGTTCTACCAGATACCGTAGGGAAGATCTTTGAATTATATTTCCAACACCACCGAGTTTTCTCAGTTTCTATAACGTATGAGGGAGATATGTCCATTCGAAGTTGGGTTGTCTAGATAAGGAAAGTAAAAACCGGATTTTAGAGGGGTATTTTGGTCTTTTCCTTATCCAATCAGATTTAATTCGTTTTTAGTAATAATTTAGGGGTATAATCTGATTAGGTTCAGTTTTATCCTAATATACGCCTAGGGTTTTAGTTGAGAGTTCAAGAAGAGAAAAGAAGAGAAAAGAGGAGAGGATCAAAGCGTTCGTCGAGAGTCTTGCGTTTTGTTGCGGATTTTCGCCATGGGTTTAATTTCTAAGAGGTATGTAAGCTTTCATAGTGTTGGGTTCTTTCACCCACACGCCAATCATGATTCATTCAGCGTAATTTCGTTTTTGAAATTTAAGGATTTAAGTTCTTGACGAGTTCTTGATAATTGTTCTTGAAGTTTCACTAAGTTTTGATGTAAGATTCTACTTAGGTCAACTTCAAATGACCATATATCTTAGAATATAAAGAGTTACGTGAGCCATAACCTATTCAATTAAAGGTATTTGAATCTACTTTCCAACACCACCAATTTCGCGTCAATCCCATTTCTGAGTAAAAAGTTATGACTAATTTAGTAACCTATACCGTGCTGTTACGAATTAGCCGACGGGAAAATATTAAAAAGAGTCGTTTTTGTCTTTTTACCTCCAAGAAAACCATAAACGAATTTCTTGACTAATAAAAGGCTCAAAACAAATCAGATTTTCATCTTCACTAATGAAAATCATAATTCTTGGCCATAGAGATTTCAAGAAACTAATTCAAAAATCTCAAGAAAGGTTTTCTTGATTGTTTACCTTCAAACTAGGGTTTCAAGGTTTCTAATCAAGTTCTTCTTCAAGATTCTTCAAAAATCTTGTTCTTCTAGTTATGTAAGGTAATCATAGTGTTGGACTAGTTCGTCCTCACGCCCTACATCTACTTTCAGATCAGTAAAAGAGTAATCTAGGATACTAGATTTGAGTATTCTTGAGATAAGTTGATTTTGAGTTCTTGAATTCATATTTCTTTTAAAAGTTCTATTCCTAATTATAGAATAGCTATATTGTTATTGAGATCTTTATATCATGAATCATAACCCTTGAATTCATAATTCACATTCAAGAGAGAGTTAAGAGTAGAGTTCAAGAAAGTCTTTCAGTTCAATTGTGAATCCTTTGAGATCAACTATTGATTTGGACTAAGTTTTGAGGAAGTAAGTATGAGAATGAGAAGAGTTGTATCATCAATTTCATAATGTTATGTAGACCTACGAGTCAAGTCGTTCATGCCCATAAATTCCTCATGGACTCCATAAATTGAGTATCATTGAGAGTAGTAGTATCTACCAGTTCTAAGCCTTTAAGTGTTGAGTTCCTAATCCCTTTTGAGAAGTATCTTTGAGTTATTGAGTTGAGTAGTTCATGCTCATAATTCTGCATGAACTCTGAGTTGAGCATTCTTGAAATGAGTAGTATCATTGAAGTTCTTGAGTTCTAAGTATTTGAGTTCTATCTATGGTTATTGAAAACCTTGCATTGAGTAGTTCATGTCCATAATTCAGCATGAACCATATTTTAAGAAGTCTTTTACAAA
>JAJOOS010018518.1:0-17988 GCA_029582725.1 Solanum chiquidenum | reverse complement strand
ATACAAATAATTTCAATTTTTTTGGTTAACCAAATATTTTAAGCTAAAAACCGAAAACCGAACCGAAAAACTGAAATATTGAAAATTGAAACCGAAATCGACTGAAATAACCGAAAATGAAAATTGGTTCGGTCAGTTTTTTCGGTTTTAACCATATTATGCCCATCCCTAGGTGAAGCTGGGTTGATAGGACCAGACTTAGTTCATCAAGATATGGAGAAGGTGAAAGTGATTCAAGAGAGGTTGAAAACAACGCATAGTCGTCAGAAATCCTACACTGATGTTAGGAGAAGGGAGATGGAGTGAAGTAGATGATTGGGTATACTTGAAAGTTTCACCCATGAACGGTGTTATGATATTTGATAAGAAGGGGAAGCTTAGTCCCCTGTATATTGGCCCCTATAGAATATCCAAAAAGGTTGGTAATGTAGCTTATGAGTTGGACCAACCCCAAGAGTTAGAACCGGTTCATCCGATATCTCACATCTCCATGTTGAAGAAGTGCATGGGCGATCCTTCATTGATCATACCAACTGAAGATATTGGAATCAATGATAATTTATCTTATGAGGAGATTCCTGTTCATATTCTAGATCGCCAAGTTCGCAAGTTAAGAACAAATGAGGTAGCATCAGACAAAGTCCTTTCGAGGAATCAGTTTGTTGAGGAAGCCACTTGGGAAGCTTAAGAGGATATGAAGAAGAGATATCCACATCTCTTCGAATCCAGAGAATTTAAAAAGTAAGGTACTAATCTTTTCTTGGCATTTTAATTATAAGTTAGCATGTTGTAATTGCATTGTACTTGTTGGGTGTTTGAACTGCATTTTCATGTTACACGCTTAGCCTACTAAGAGTAAGCTCATTCGAGGACGAATGTCCCCAAGGGGGAGATATTGTAACACCTCGTAACTAGAAAGAGCTAGAATTAGAAAGAGTCAGTTTTAGAAAGAATGAAAATCTGGAAAATTGGTTAGATTATGTTAAGTTTGAGCTTTGGGTCAACTTCAAACAACCATAATTTCTAGCTCAAGATGATTTATGTGTACTTCCAGATACCGTAGGAAATATCTTGGAATTATCTTTCCAACGCCGCTGAGTTTACTCAATTCCGAGTTTGTATGAGTGAGATATGCCCATTTGAAGTTGGGTTGTCTAGTTAAGGAAAGTCAAACCCGGATTTTGGAAAGGCATTATGGTCTTTTCACCGCCCAATTAATTAATTTCCTTTTTGGTAATTAAGTTGGGGTATAAACTGATTGGGTTCAGTTTACACTTTTGCAAAACAATTTAGGGTTTTGAGAGAAGAGAAAAGAAGAGGAGAAAGAGAAGGAGAAGCAAGGAAATCGTCAAGTACTTGTTGAATTGCTTGTGGATTTCGTCAAGGGGTGATCCCTACGAGGTATGTGAGTTCACATAGCATTGAGTTCGTTCACCCATGCACCAAACATGTTTATTTCATCATGATTTTTGTCCTAAAAGATTGAGACTTTGATGTTCTTGAGTTGTATTCTTGAATTGCTTTCGTTCTTGAATTTGGGATGAGATTGAGGAGTTCTTGAGAGTGTAAGGTCGATTTTTAGAGTAGTTTTGAGTTAGATTCTTGTTTACATGTGCTGGGTATCTGAATCTAAAGAGGAATTGATAAAAATAATCAAATTTAGGCAATTTGGGGTTAGAAAACGAAGAAGGAACAAGTCGGACAAATCTGGGTACCAGGTCCGCGTCGCTGACATGTTCCTCAGGATTGACAAATTTTCTCCACGTTGCAGAGTGGTCACAGACCGTTCTGCCTCAAAAATTATTTTGCGACCAAATAATTAAATGCATCTCCGCGTCATGGACATGCTTTCAGACAGTGATTTCTTGATCTTTTCTCATGTTTAACTATCTAAAAACACTCCTAAACATCATGAGTCTTTCATATCACGAATCACAATCCTTGAATCCATAAATTCAAATTCAAGGAAAGTTAATAGCCAAGTCAAGAGGAGTTCATAGAGTTTTCCCAAAGTCTTTTACAAACATTTTAACTTTGTTTTAAGACTTGAGTTTTGAGTTGAGTAAAGAGTAAAGTTTGAAGTTCATTTGTTCAAAAGAGTATATCAGGAATATGAATAGAGTAAAATGTTTTCACATTTAAAGAAGAAAGGATACATTGATTTCCAAAAGAGCCTTTGAGCTAGTTTTCAGTTAAAGAGTAAATGCTTTCACAATTAAGCAACAGAGGAAACTTTGATTTCCAAGAGGAGCCTTTGAGCTAAGTTTTGAGCAATTATCTCAAACCACAAGAAGAAGTATGGTTTTAAACATAAGAGCTACTATCATATTTTGGGAGTAGTATTGAGCACCGATATGGGGGAGAGTTCAGATAACTCCTAGCTCCCATTAACCATGTATCTACCATGGGTAGAAAAGGGTTATAATTTTTAGATGATTCCGTAGTGATTTTTAGAATAGACTAGTGGATCCACTTATTAGTCAGGTTCTATACCCTCGACAAGGTATAGGATGGCCCTGACAGCGTGAGGCAAAATGATGTATCATCACAATAGTTCTTACGTGATGGTTGTCAGTTAGAGAAACTCCCACAGAAGTATTTTGTATTATTATATACACAGTTTATTTGTATTTTCATATACAAAAAGAGTTCATGTTGTATCTTTGCATACATACCGATTATTAATGTATTGCTAAATACATAGAGTTTATATCCATGTTTTAAAAGCTTTTCTTTATATTGCATTTACATTACTGCTTTATATATTATATGAGTTAAGTTAAGTTAAGTTGAGTTGAGCTAGAGAAGTTCTTTCAGTTCCTTTCAAGCTTATGTCTTATTTTAGAATTCCCCTCGCATACTTTTACATTTAATGTACTGATGCCATTTGACCTGCATCATTTAATGATACAGATACAAGTAACCAGGATCAACATCCAGCGCATCGTTGATTCTAGTTGAGCCCTAGAGTTTGTTAGTGAGCCTCCTTGCTTCCGGAGGATCCCTTTTATTTTTTTTTAGTAGTTTTAGTTCATTAGGATGTTGTGGGTCTTGTCCCGACATCCATTTCCGTTGGTTAGAGGTTTCATAGACAGTTAGATGTTAGTTCTTGAGTTTTCTATTTCCTATTTTAATGGTTGAGACTTGAATTGCCACTATTGGCCAGTGAATGTTATCTTGATACATTCTAAGTATTTATTGAGAAGTTCAATTTACTTTTAATAGTATTTTTCTTCATGAGTTAAGTCTTCTGATGAGTAGGTAAGCCAGGCCAAGGGTCCGCTTGGGGTCAACAATGGTTCTCGAATGCCAGTCCCGCCCAAGGTGTAGGCTCGGGTAGTGATATCTCGAATGAATCATGCTTATGATCTCTCGCCCTAAAGTCCTTTCACTAATCCTTTTTAGTTGTAGAGAGTGGTTTTTTGATAGTAGTTATGTGATGATCGAGGAGAGGATTTCCATTTCTTATTTTGGTAGTGATGGTGTGTTTATTACATCTTAGGTTATGAATGTGGAGGAAGAAGGAGATAAAGTTTTACAATGAGTACTAAGTCAGCTTCCTTGTAGTAATGCATGAAAGTTTAGTTGGTAGAGATGATGAGAGGATGATAAGTTCTTAGAAAGTGGGTTAGTAGGAGACTATGGAGTGGTTAAGGTTCTAAGCTTGAATGTGGTGTTGTTAACATGTGGAAAGTACGTGATACATTAGGTGTTTCATGATATGAGCTTAAGGTTAGCTTAATGTAGCGGTAAGGAGTAGTGTTCTTGGGATGAGATTTATTACAGAGGTATAGAATCCGAATCTTGTGATTTAAATCAAAATAATCACCCTATGTTAACTACTTTGTGATTCCGAGTAAGATTTTTCTTCAAGGTAAGTCCTTCTCCAAGAATTTCATTCTTTCCAACTCAAATTCCTCATTACAATTATGAATCACTAATGAAAATTATAATTCTTGGCCATAGAGATTTCAAGAAACTAATTCAAGAATCTCAAGAAAGGTTTTCTTGATTGTTTACCTTCAAACTAGGGTTTCAAGACTTCTAATGAAGTTCTTCTTCAAGATTCTTCATGATTCTTCAAGAACCTTGATCTTCTAGGTATATAAGGCTATCATAGTGTTGGACTAGTTCATCCTGTCGCCCTACATCTACTTTCAAATCAGTAAAAGAGAAATCTAGGATTTTACCCCTAGATTTGAGTATTCTTGAGATAAGTTGATTTTGATTTCATGAATTCCAGAGTCTTTTGAAATTATATTCCTAAGTGTTGAGTTTATATATTTTTATTGAGATCCTTGAGTTGATTTGTTCATGTCTATAATTCATCATGAACCGTATTTTGAATTATAAATCTTGAGAAGTTTTTCAAAGCCAACACTTGAGTTTTAAACTGAGTTTTCCGACGAAGTAAAGAAGAGTTTTGAGAAAGAGTTGTATTCATGAGTTCCTATATGGTTATTGAGGTCCTCAAGTTGATTCGTTCATGCCCATATTTCTGTATAAACCCTACGAATTGAGTTATAAGTTTCAAACTGAGTTTTGAGAAAATGTTTAGAGGTTCTATTTCATAAAGACTTAAGAGTTTCTAATGTTAGTTTATTCATATATATATATATATACTTGAAAGATAATTTCATAAGTACATGTTTTCAAGAAGGTAAACACGTCTCATGTTTTGGAAAGTATTTCAAGTAATGGAAGAAGTCCATTCTTTGTAAAGGGTGAATTGAGTAAAAAGTTATATTAATTATTTTGGGAGTAGTATCGAGCACTGAGTTGGGTTAGAGTCTCTTATGATTTGGAAGTCCCATAGAACTAAGTAGCCAGCATAGGATAGGATAACAATGATTCTTCATGCGACTCCTCACCACCTCTGAGAAGGCATATAGTTGGATCCATAGTCACGATATCATCTTATACCCCCGGCAAGGTATAAGATGGGACCTTGCAACGTGCGGTGGGACGTTGTATCATTGCTAGGCTCATAGTAATGATTGTCGGTTAGAGAAATTCCCCCCCAAGTAAAGTATATTATTTTCATGTTGCTTTCATTGTATATTTTATTGTAAAGCTTAAATGGTTTTCACTTCATGTTCATGTATTGATTCAGTTGAGTTGCTTTCAGTCATTCAGTTTAGTTATTATTTACTCAACTATATTACATACTCGTACATTCCATGTAATGATGTGATTCGACCTACATCCTTTTATGATGAATATATAGGTGTTCATGATTATCAACAAGCGCTTCGTTGAGATCACTCTACACTCCAGTTAGCTTTGGTGAACCTCTTCACAGTTACTTTACAATTAGTAGTTTTGAGGTGTCGTGGGATTTGTCCCGATATCCTTTCTTAATAGTAGAGGCTTCATAGATAGACATTTTTGGAGAGTCTTTCAGCTTTCATATATTTTATTTAAACTTATGTTTCATACTAAGTATATTCAGCAAATTTTTGAGATTCAATAAACTACTTTTAAACATTTCTTTCAATTTGATGCTTATGTATGCTCTAGTTAGTCTTCCGCTTGTATTCAGCTAGGATGAGGGTTCGCTTGGGGACCAACAATAGTTCTTGAGTGTCGGCAATGTCCAGGGTGTAGGCTCGGGTCCTGACAATCACTTATTATGTTGAGTTCAGAGATGAGAAAGTATTTTGTAAAGCTTTAAATCATTTAACTCCTTTATTTCTTTACATTCAACTTGAGTACATTGTTATCTATCACAATCCTTTCTTTCAGTTATTTTTTATTCAGCTATATTACATACCCGTACATTCAATGTATTGATATCATTTGACCTGCATCTTTTAATGATGCAGATACAAGTTCTTAGGATCCTCAACAAGAGGCCGTTGATATCACTTCATCTGCTCGTCAGCTTTTGAGTAAGACCTCATTGCTTCTGGAGAACTACAGTTTTATGAGTTGTTAGTAGTAGTTCGTTTGAGAAGTTGTGGGTCTTGTCGCAACACTCATCTTTGTATAGTAGAGGCTTCATAGATAGACAGTTTTGTAGAATCTTTCAGTTTCAGATATTTTATTTAAAACTTATGTTTCATACTCAGTATATTCAACAAAGTTTTGAGATTCAGTAAACTGTTTTTAAATGTTTCTTTCAGTTTCAGATATTTTATTTAAAACTTATGTTTCATACTCAGTATATTCAACAAAGTTTTGAGATTCAGTAAACTGTTTTTAAATGTTTATTTTAATTTGATCCTTTTTTTGAGATTCTGCTTGTAGTCAACCAGGATGAGGGTTCGCTTGGGGGCAAAAAATGGTTCTCGAGTGCCCGCCACATTTACTGTGTAGGCTCGGATCGTTACAAAATTTAACTCTCTTTGAGGGAGTGAGAAGCCAATGTTGTTAATCCTTTTGTATTAAACAAGTATATTTTCTAATTTTTTTGAGATATGGCGCAAGTTGTCCCTCTAACTATATCCGAAATCTCAGCGATACCAAACCTTAATTAGGGTCTCATTACCCCCCTAAACACATATTTATGTATGTTTTTGATCCTTTTGTGTTGATGTGACATAGATAGTGTGCTCACTCTCGAATGCAAGTGAGAGGTAAAAAGGAAAAACAAATCTGATCAATATTTGACACATGTCCTCAATTAATTGGACATTTTAGAATTGGTTAATTGATGTTTGCATAATCAAGACAAAACTTTCAATGCAAGTGTCTACGATCGTACAATAGTATAATAACCCAACCATGGATTGTGATCGTTCCCACAGGGAGTGGTTTTGAGAATTAGTAGAAAACTAAAATTAAGTTCTAATTAGTCATAATTGAAAACATTGTCGAATACAAACATACTAAATCTAAGGGGTGATACAAAGGTGTCAATTAATAATGGGGGCAACCAGTAAGTAAAATCAGCAAAAATGCAAAGAGTGCTAATCAAAGAGATGGGGTTCTTGGGATGTGATAGGAATACGGGATAAACTAAACTATTGGGTACATGCTTTTGATAATAAATCTGTTGAATATTTGGGACTAGGCTAGACTATAGTGGGGGTAAATTCTCTCTCGAGCAACTTACCCCGAATCAAATGGGTTCCTCTCGGACACCCACTTGCCGCATGAAGAACAACCTCCGCCTTAGCCCACTCACTCTCTCGAGTTGAGTGTGTGGGAGAAGGACTAGGGTTCACTCTCTCAAGTTGAACCTCATGTCGACCCACTCCCACCGGCCATCAATTTAGTAGTCTTAGTTTTACGACCTCTCTCTCGAGCAAGCCAAAAACACAAAGGTGAAATCGTATTTGCAACTACAATTTCATTAAGTTCCACCACAACTACTAAACAAAATCACATCTAAACAACATATAAATGATCAACAAGCAATACCCAACAGATAATCTAACCCATATTCACAAAATCACACCCCAAGAATTGGGGTTTTAGCTACACATGTAAAAGAGATAAAGATGTATACCAATCTCAGTTTCCATCAATGGGTATGCAAGATTAAGTCTTAAAACAAGTCAAAAGTGAAGAATACTCAAGACCCAAGTCTAAACTCTTGGAGTTGAAACCCTTTGAATCTTCGAGTCCTTCAAAACCCTCTCAAATCTTAGAACTCAAAAGTCTATGTTAAAAATCTATATTAAAAAATTGATCATAAAAATCTGATGCTAAGCTACAACTCTCAACAAGTATTTATAGTTTTCAAAAATTTGTGCTGCAACGGATCATTCGGCATCGTTAGTCGAGATCGCCGATCAACTCGACGATCCGCTCTTTGGTAGGTATCATCGCCGTCTTGCTCTGTCCTTCAACATCATCGTGTTTGGATCATTGGGCGACATAGTACAGCTTCGCGAAGCTGCTCGGCGATACACCGACTGCTTCTTTTCTCTGCCAATTTGATCTTTTCCTTCAGGGCTCAGCACACTGGAACAAAAGGCGAGACTAAGATCTTTTGGCGATTCGCCGAATGGGTTCGACGATCCACATATCTTCATTTCTTCGTTCTTTTCAGCTGCCTTTGTTCCTTTTTGCTAAGTAGTGTCCATGCTTTCCCTCAAACTCGAAATACTAGAAACGTAAGGGTTTTCATCAGATATTGAGACAAAATATGCATTTGAGGACACTAATTCTATCAAAATATAGCCCTAAATGAGTACAATTTGTGGAATCATCAACACCTCCAACTTAAACTTTTGCTTGTCCTCAACCAAACACAAGTTCAATCGTTCAAAAAGGAGGTCTCGAACAGTGCTTCACTAGACTCAATAATGAATGCACACAACAAGACTCAATTTACATATGCAAAGATCAAATGTGCACTCAAAGATTCAAGTTGTGACTCACCAATATCAAAGAACCTCATGCTCACAATACTTGCTTCAAATGCAAGTTCAAGCTCAACCAAAGTGTTCAAATGCCCTCACACAAGGTATGATGCCATATTCACACAATGGTTCGCAGTTTAAAGATTCAGAATCAGATGCAACGCTCACACTCACAAAGAAGAACACAATGCATAATTTCACCCATAGGTTTGACCTAATTTGCAATCAACATTTGTTTCAGCTCACTCAAGATCAAAAAGGTCTTTTCAAGGCTTGTAATGGGGCTGAGTGCAAATGTATGGTCATTTAAGCTTATCGACTTTCATCCTCATGAAATGTGGTGCTCACAACACTTTCTTAAAACTCCTTTTCCTTCATCATTCTGTTTAGTGCTCATAAGTCATCCTATTATTCACTTTCCATGGATTGTTTGGGAACCCATTTCTTTTGTACTTTATTCCACAACTTTCTTTTTTCTTTCTCTTTACTCTTTTTATTTTTATTTGGAGAGGTTCCATTTTTCTCAAAACCATGGGTAAGAGGGACTTTCTTGCACTTCTTTATTTGCCTTTTCTTTTTACCACACCCCCAACTTAGGATTTTGGCCTAAGTTGGCTATTCAACTAACCACAACTTCATGAGGATTATGGGTAATAGATAAAGAAAGGTTATGATTTCATCAATTCCTTTCGAAGAAAGGTAAGGCTCAAGGGGTGTTGAAAAATGGTTCACACACTCACAAGGTAGGTCACAAAAGAGTTATATGTCAAATTGGATCACACTATTAGAAGTTGCCTAAGATCATATCAAGAGATAGCATCACATACATTGACACTACAGTCAAACAAGACTCCACACTTTTGCTAGTGTGCAATGATCATCACAAATGACTCAATTTGATACTAGGCTAGTCATAACGAGATGCAAAGAGTTCACATATTATTTATGTAACTGCATTTGGCCTTGTTGTAGACGTACATTCATGTTCGTTCGATTAAGAGCACTACTTGATTCATCGGTATTGATCGGAACCAACACTCAAATTTTGCAAAAGAACAGCCACATTTAACACACGAGAGGTGGCAAAAAATTTTCGGAAGAAAGGGTCAGCAATTTAAAACATGGAGCCATAAGTCAAACATCCACATAAATAGTATATCAAACACAATTTTTAAATAGAACAACCCAAATACATTCACAAAAACACGAGTCACAAATAGCAGACAAAAGGTGGGCCTCACCCCACCACAAAAAAAACCATTTGTCCTCAAATGCAAATGAAGTAAAGTATCCAAAAAGTGAAAGAAAGTAAGACAGAGAGGGAGGTAAAGAAGGGTCCGGTGTACACAGTCGCTCCATCTGTCGGGGCATCAGTGCCCGGTGCATCCGTCTGAGTTTGGGCCTCGGTACCTGGAATCACCTCTGAAGGAACAGTACTAGAATCACCAAGTTCTGTTGAGTGTGAGTCCGCTAGGAAGTTATGCACCACCCTGCAGAATCCCCGGGTCCATGAAGGAATATTAGGATCTAGGGTAGTGGTCTTCTTGGCAGAAGTGGGCATCTTGCCCTTGCCTTTCCCAATAGTTGTGGGTGGTTTTGTAGATTTGCCTTTCGACGTAGCTGCATCTTCATTAATTGCAATCCCTTTGGCTTTCTCTTGGGCTGGTGTTATTCTTTCAGCAGCTTTTGATTTAGTCATGTCTGCAAAGTCTCGAAGAGAAGTTAGAAAAACTTAAACAAAAGCACAGCAAGACAATTACAGACATATTTGCCAAACCAGAGGGCGAATCGCCAAATTTTCTTGGGCTAGCTAGACCGGGCTCATCGAAGGGATTATCTCTAAACACTGAAGCAAGTAGGCGATGGGGGAACCACTTGGCGAGACACCGATAACTTTCGGCGAACAAGGAAAGGCTCGCCGAAAGTTCCAATGCACAAAAATCTTAGGGGTGCAGACAAATGGCAAATGAGAAGCTTTTTGGCGAGTCACTGAGTGCTTTTGGTGAAATCAAACTTCTCGCTGAAAGTTACAGAGTCAATCATCAAATAAAACATGAAATCAAAGGCGAGATGAAGATATTAGGCGAACCGCCGAGTAGTTTGGCGACCTCGATCCAGCTCGCCAAATGACCCAATGTGCCTATTTTCAACTCAACTTCTCAAATTTAAGCCCGCAACCCTCGAAAACAAAATCAAAGCACACACTAGTTAAATTAATGTAGGACCCATAACACCCAAACACAACCCCTTAAATTTTAATATAGTTTAAGGCATGCAATTACAAAAATTCAACAGTCACCACTCATCGGGCAAGATTACCAAATTAAATCATGCATGTAAACAATCTAATCCTATCAGGCAGAACTAGAGCACTTCAACAAGATCAGGCTATTGCAAATGAGTAAAATTTTGACAAAATAAATGCGGGGTTTGAAATACCAACCTTTTGTGCCGATCAAATGGATATTGAGATGCTATGAAGCAATGTAATCCAACCCGTAGCACAATTCGATACTAAAAATACTCCAAAAATGCAAGAAATGAAAAACAGAGTGCATGTGTGAGTTTGGGAAGATGAAAAAGTGAGGGAAAGGGAATGAATCAAAGCTTTTAAACCTTTGGCTTGAAAAACCGTCAAAATTTTGCCCATTCGGTGACATTAGTCATGATTGCCGGACCACTCAGCGTATCGCCAAGTAGTCCTTTACTTTGCCAAATTTTACAGAACCTCCAGATAATATGGGGGTACAAACGGCGATGTTCGTCGGGATCGTCGACATGATCGGCGACTCGCAATAATTTCCTGTACTCGCTGAGTTTTACAGACTCCACTTGTAAATTTGTCTTGAGTCTAACGGCGGTGTGGTTCGGGGTCACCGAACCCTTCTGCGATTCACGGAATGGACCTATAACTCGCCAATCTGCTCTTTTTGTTTACTCTCCACACTTCCATCTGCACAATCAAAACACCATTCTTTTATGAAAGCAAAAGAAATCAATAAATGGTTTTGAGTTGCCTCCCATACAATGCCTTAGTTAACATCGTGGAACGACGCAAGTCCACCTTCAAACCTCATTTTTGGGATTGACCATTGTGTCACTAGGCAAACCCCCTTTCTGTTTCGGATTAAGGTGAGACGACATTTGACCCATTTGGGTCTCCAGCTGCTTGATTGATACTGAATAGGAGGTAACAGTTTGGCTAAGTGTCGACACGTCCTCTTTAATCTCTTTCAAGATCTTGTCTGACCCTTCAACTTTATTTAGGATACGAGAAAGCATATCCTCAGACCTACCATCCTCTGAATCCTTTGGCTTTTGGCGCTCATGGGGAGGCACATACCTGTCCTTCTCCCCATACTTTCAATTAGGATTTCAGTCTCTCCATTCACGATCCTTCCATCCTTCATCTCTAGCCCAACCTTGGTTACCACCCTGCCTTGGGTAGTTTGAACGATAACCACCAACTTGGTTGGCTAGGAAGTTTACTTCCTCATTATATAAGGCTTCAAATTTCACCTCCTCAGGATTTGCACACCCGACCCCCACGACATTAACACCACGGGTACCAACCCCCATGATTATTTTAGATAAAATGTCAAGCTGTGTCATGATCTTTTCCATGTTTTGGTCTCTCTCATTATCTTTTTCCATCTGCTCCTTGGATAACTTGAATGTGAGAGAGGAGACTTGGTCTTCACAGGTGTACCATGCCCTATTGGTGGTCGTCATGCCATCTAAGAGTTGGGATGCTACTGCATACAGTTATTGTATCAAGCCTCTAAGTGAAAGTTGATCAGCGACACCTTTGTTTACCAAATCCAGGCTTTGGTAAAAGTACTGTAGCAAGACATTATCGGGTAGACCATGAGTCGGGCATTCTAGCACTTTTTTTTTAAATCGCAGCCAAGTCTCATGGATTGGCTCGCCCTCCAAACGCTTAAAGCTTTGGAGAATATCCTGAAGGGTCATCATCTTCGAAGGAGGGAAAAATCGCACATTAAATGCGGTTACCAATTCCTCCCAAGAAGTGGTGGATTCGCGAGGCAACTTCGCTAGCCACTTGCACGCCTCTCCCATCAATGAGAAAGGGAATAGCCTTAACCAAACTGACTCTTGAGAGATGTTTTTGCAAGAGAATGGTCCGTACACATCCACGAAGTTTCAAAGATGTTCGTGAGGATCCTCATGAGCCAATCCACTGAAAAATCCCTTAGGTTGCAAGAGTTGTAGCATAGTGCTCGTTATGTGGAATACTGCATTTCCCTCGGCTGGAGGTAAATGGGTGGCCCCAATACCTCCCATGAGATGGGGGTCATTAATGTTGGGCTCTTGGACATCATTGAGATTTTCAATGTAGTCTTAGTTGCCCACCTTGCTTCCGTTGCTACCGTTAACACTCATGCTTTCTGAAATATTCACACAAGTAAATAAGACAAAACTAAAAATTAAGTAAGTAAACTATGATTAAGAAGATTTTTTTTTTTACTAATCTAAGAATTCTCAAATAACACCACTCCCCGGTAGCGGCGCCATTTTGATGTTTGCGTAATCAAGACACAACTTCTAATGCATGTGTCTATGATTGTACAATAGTATAATAACCCAACCAAGGGTTGTGATAGTTCCCACAGGGAGTGGTATTGAGAATTATGAGAAAAATAAAATTAAGTTCTAATTAGTCATAGCTGAAAACATTATCGAATACAAACATACTATATCTAAGGGGTGACACAAAAGTTTCAATTAATACTAGGGTTTTTTTCACAATTAAGTAAAAACAACAAAAATGCAAAGAGTGCTAATCAAGGAGATGGGGTTCTTGGGATGTGATAGGAATACAGGATAAACTAAACTATTAGGTACATGCTTTTGATAATAAATATGTTGAATATTTGTGACTAGGCTAGACTATAGTGTGGGTAAATTCTCTCTCGAGTAACTTACCCTGAATCAAATGGGTTCCTCTCGGACACCCACTTGCCGCATGAAGAACAACCTCCACCTTAGCCCACTCACTCTCTCGAGCTGAGTGTATGGGAGAAGGACTAGGGTTCACTCTCTCAAGTTGAACCTCATGTCGACCCACTCCCACCGGCCATCAATTTAGTAGTCTTAGTTTTACGACCTCTCTCTCGAGCAAGCCAAAAACACAAAGGTGAAATCGTATTTGCAACTACAATTTCATTAAGTTCCACCACAACTACTAAACGAAATCACATCTAAACAACAGATAAATTATCAACAAGCAAGACCCAACAGATAATCTAACCCATATTCACAAAATCACACCCCAAGAATTGGGGTTTTAGCTACACATGTAAAAGAGGTAAAAATGTATACCAATCTTAGTTTCCATCAATGGGTATGCAAGATTAAGTCTTAAAACAAGTCAAAAGTGAAGAATACTCAAGACCTAAGTCCAAAATCTTGGAGTTGAAACCCTTTGAATCTTTAAGTCCTTCAAAACCCTCTCCAATCTTAGAACTCAAAAGTCTATGTTAAAAGTTCTATATTAAAAATCTGATGCCAAGCTACAACTCTAAACGAGTATTTATAGTTTTCAAAAATTTGTGCTGCAGCGGATCATTCGGCGTCTTTAGTCGAGATCGTTGATCAACTCGGCGATCCGCCCTTTGGTAGGTTTCATCGCCGTCTTACTCTATCCTTCAGAATCGTCGTGTTTGGATCATTGGGCGACATAGTACAGCTCCACGGAACTGCTCGCCGATACGCCGACTGCTTCTTTTCTCCGCCGATTTGATCATTTTTTTCAGGGCTTAGTACACTGGAACAAAAGGCGAGACTAACATCTTTTGGCAATTTGCCGAATGGGTTCGGCGATCCACAAATCTTCATTTCGTCGTTCTTTTTAGCTGCCTTTGTTCCTTTTTGCCAAGTAGTGTCCGTAGTTACCCTCAAACTCTATATACCTGAAACTTAAGGGTTTTCATCAGATATTGAGACAAAATATGCATTTGAGGACACTAATTCTATCAAAATATAGCCCTAAATGAGTCCAATTTGTGGACTCATCATTAATACACATAATTATTAACATTAAAATTTGTATATATTTAAAAAATCTTTGAAACATATTTACTTCTCTCCTCACTTTAAAGTTTTTATTTTCTTTCTTCCATTATTTTCTTATCTTTTCACTTTTATTTTAGAAATATTATCCACGTTCTTTTTAATTTTCTTTTTCAAAAATGTCCTTTTACTTTAACGTATTAATATTTTTTATGTTTATTTGATTTTCTTCACTTTTTTTATATTTGTTCGAAATTATCTTATTTTATATACAGGACATTTGGAATTAAATTTAATGTCAAATCTAAAGGATAGACAAATAAAAAATCAATAGAATGTATGGAGGTAAAATATGAAGAAAAAAAATTACGTTATGTTTGAGAAAATCTTAAATACTAGGAAATAAAAATTTAAAAAGTCATGTGTATTTGAGAATTTTTTTAAATACAATGTAATCTTTTTTTAATTTTTTTTTATGTATATTAACATATTTTTAATACAAAGCAACGAAAATAAGAAGATTTTTTCAAAAATTGTATTATACATGTGACAACGCATGTAGGGGTGTTCATGGTTCGGTTTTGATCATTTATTGGTTAAAATCAAAACCGAACCAATTGTCATACCCTGAGCCTACAGGCGGGACTGACACTCGAGAACTATTGCTGGCCCCAAGCGAACCCTTGGCCTGAATTACCTACTCAGTGGAAGACTTAAACATAAGAAATAGTCTAAAAAGGAACTTATGAATTAAACTTAGAATGTCTTTAAGGAACACATTAAAACATGCCAAAATGGCTACTCAAGTTTCATAGCAAAACATCTAAAATACAAGACTAAAGAACTATAAATACTCGTCTATGAAGCCTCTAAAACTATGAGGGGTGTCGGGACAAGACCCCTGATCATCCTAACAATTGACATACTAGAAAGCACTATATAAAGGAGCCTTACAGAAAGCAATGAGGCTCGTCAACTGACTCTAAGTGCTCAACTGGATCAATGAGGCTCTGGGTGTTGATCCTGATTACCTATGTCTGCATCATAAAATGATGCAGGCCAAATGGCGTCAGTACATTGAATGAACGAGTATGCGAGGGGAATACTAAAACATGACGTAAGCTTGAAAGGAATATGAAAGAAATACTTACCTTGGCTTTACTCAACTCATGAACAACTTAACTCAAATGCAAAGTACTCAACAATAAATAGGGTGCAGATATAAAAAGCATTTAAAACAATAGATAACAATTCAATTTGTTAAAGAAATGCAATAACAACTCAATTTACTCATATAATAAAGTAACATAGTTTCTGTGGGAGTTTCTCTAACCGACAACCACCACTATGAGCCTAAGTGGTGATACAACGTCTTGCCCACGCTGCCAGAACTGTCCTATACTTTGCCATCATATAGAATGCCTTAACTAAATGGATCCACTAGTCTATGCTAAAAATTACTAAGGAATCATCTAAAAAGTATGATCTTTTTCTTTCCATGAGGGCTACATGGTTTATGGAGACTTGAGTTATTGTGAACTTGCATCCCCATATCGGTGCTCAATACTACTCCCAAAAATATACTTAGCTCATATGTTTTTAAAACAAAATTTCTTTCTTTGGTTTGAGATAATTACTCAAAACTTAGCTTAAAAGCTCTCTTGGAAATTGGTGGTTCCTTTCTTACTCAATTGTGAAAACATTTTAACTTTTGGGAATACTTAGTTCCCGTATAATCGTTGAAGAAATGAAATTTTCTCTTACTCTTTACTCAACTTAAAACTTAAGTCTTAAAACAAAGTTAAAACGTTTGTGAAAGACTTTTGAAAAACTTTATGAACTTCTCTTGACTTGGTTCTTAACTTCTAGATTTGACTTTTAACTTTCCTTGAATTGAATTATGGATTCAAGGTTCATGATCTCATTTTTTATGGATGATTTCATTATGTTTAGACGTACATTAGAGTGTTAGAATCAACTAAGAAACATAGGTACGTTGCTAAGAAACTAGTACGGAAAGATGGGGGAAAAATAGGAAGAACTGGCATCCCTGTCGCTCTGAGTGACTTGGGGCGACAGAGGGAAAAATTCAAAATAAAGGGTGAGGCACTCTGTCTGGTGCGGAGCCCCAAGAGCCAAACTTCAGAGCCTCTTCTGAGGCGCTCTGGCTGGGGCGGTGCCCCATGCCTCTTCCCAGGTAAGTCCCGACTTTTCTTGCTCGTTTTTGAACTCTAATCCCCCTAAATCAACTTAGTTCTTTCCCCAAACACTTATAATCGACTATACCCTCTATATATGCAAGATTCAACTTGAAATCACACCTAAATACATGAATCAACCTCAAGAAACTTCAACAACAAGAACCCACAAGATTTCAAATGAATTAACATCAAGAACTCATAGATTTTGCTTTCAAAACAATACAACTTCGCTGAATTGAATCATGTTTGGCACGTGGGTGAACTAACCCAACGCTATGTGATCTCACATACCTCGTAGTGATCACCCCTTGATGAAATCCACGCGCAATTCTCCAAGTAATCGACGAATCTTAAAATTTCTTCTCCTTTCTCCTCTTTTCTTTTTTCTCCAAGCCCTAGCGTGAATTATCACTTTTCTAAACTGATCTAATTCTAATTAGACCCAAAATAAACCCCTAAAAATGAAATAAAATAATTGGGTAAGGAAAAGACTAAAATGCCCTTCCAAAATCCGGTTTTGACTTTCCTTATTCACAACCCAACTTCAAATGGGTATATCTCACTCATAGAAATTCGGAATCGCGCAAACTTGGCGGCGTTGGATATATTTCCAAGATATTTCCTATGGTATCTGGAAGCACACCTAACTCATCCTGAGCTAGGAGTTATGGTCGTTTGAAGTTGACCAATAACCCAAACTTGACATAACTTAACAAATTTCTAGATTTTTCATTATTTCCTAAAATGACTATTTCAAATTCTAACTCTTTCTAGTTCTTTCTATTAGCGAGATGTTACAATATCTCCCCCTTGGGAACATTCATCCTCGAATGAGATTACTCTTACTAGGCTAAGGGTGTAACATCTAACATTCAGCTCAAATACCCAACAAGCAATGCAAATACAACATGCCAACTTATAAATTAAAGAGTACAAAGAAGAGAATTAGTACCTTGATCTGGAATTTCTCCAGTTTCAAAGAGATGTGGATACCTCTTCTTCATATCTTTTTCAGCTTCCCAAGTAGCTTCCTCAACAAATCGGTTCCTCCAAAGAACTTTGACTGATGCTACTTCCTTAGTCCTCAACTTGTGAACTTGACGTTCTAGAATCTGAACCAAAATCTCCTCATAAGATAAGCTATCCTTGATACCAATATCTTTAATTGGTATGATAAGTGAAGGATCTCCCATGCAGTTCTTCAACATGGAAATATGAAATACCAGATGAACCACTACTAATTCTTGTGGTAGCTCTAACTCATTAGCTACATTGCCAATCCTCTTTGATATTCTGTAAGGACCAATATACCGGGGACTAAGCTTCCATTTCTTACCAAATCTCATAACAACCTTCATGGGTGAAACTTTCAAGTATACCCAATCATCTACTTCAAACTGTAACTTCCTTCTCCTAGCATCAATGTAGGATTTATGACGACT